>OU383785.1:17650820-17701365 GCA_910950805.1 Acrocephalus scirpaceus scirpaceus
GAGCTGGAGCACCTCCATGGCTTTGGAAAGTCGATGAGCAGATGGAATGCTGGGCTGTGCCCTCTCTCATCCCTCTTAAAATTCCCCCACAGCTTTGGGGAGCTGTGGGCATTTGGGAAGAGATGCTGGAGGTGACTCTGTGTCCTGTGCTCTCTGAGTGGGATGTCTGAGCAGGGCCAGGCTCTCCCAGTAAGGATGGGGAACTGGGGTGTGCCATGGCTCTGGGCACCAGAGGAGCAGAGGAGAGGCTTCATTTTTCTGGTGTGTGCTTGCCAAGGCAGCCTGGAGGAGAAAACAGAGCAGGGAATCCAATAGAGAATCCGGATGTTTGGTGGAGGAGGGAAAGCTGGGGCGTGGAGGGAAGGCAGCCTGGAAAAGCGTGGGGTGTTGTGTAGCCTGAGAGGGGAAAGGGGGGTGACAAGGTCTGGGACAGTGCCAGAGAACAGGAGGAGGCAGAGACCGTGGAAAGCAGCTGGGAAGAAACCTTCTTTGCGGGAGGAAATGTTATTATTAGTGCTCAGTTTCCTGGACAAAAGATTCTTGTCTATTTAAATACTTGAGCTTCACAGAGCTGCAGTTCTCCAGACACAATAAAATCTGCCTTTTCTCCCTGTCATTGTCATTTCCCGCTGGCAGCAGGTGGTTAAAGCTCCTGTGCTCTGGACTAGGACATTGCAGGCTGCTGTGACCAGGAGGACAAACCCTGGGGACGGGGGCTTTGTCCCTTGTGCCCCCTCACATCTGTCCACGGAGGTGCTGCTCTCTCACAGCAGTGCAGATGCTGCTGACAGAGAGATTAAGATCTATTATATTTGAATAAAATCGGCAAAAGCATAAAAAATATTAAAAAGTTAAATATCTTGATAGAAACCACACTTAAGAAACCCCCTGGGTCATCCTCTGGCTTCCTCAGCCAAGCATGGCAGGATTTAAGCACCAGCAGCAAAATACAGAACCTCACTAATGCCAAATAATCGCAGCTGATGGATAATTGGAATTATTCTTTCCATCCAGGCATGCACAAAAACCACGCAGGGGTTGGAGTTGCTGTTGTGGGGGGAAGAGATCCAGGTCCTGTGTGAGGTGATGCTCCCACCTGAGCCCACGTGAGTGACGTGAGCTGCTGCCCTGCCCTGGTGTCTCCCTGGGATCTCTCTGTGTGCCTCAGCAGGCCAGGCTCTTTTCCACAGAAATTCCAGATGATTTCCTGTGATAGGTGAGAAATTCTTTTCCTACCTGTCTTGAAGTGTTAAAATCTGACAACAATAGTGTGGAATTTTCTTTGTAGAATCCTGATTTTTTTTTCCTTATTCAGGTAGCTTGAGTTTAATATCAGATCCATCCCTATGATGACAGAGATGGGACTTTTATTCCATAAAAAGATGGGAGATGTCTCACTCTGCTCTTTTCCTGGTTATAATCGTTGCTTGTTCCAAACCCTGCAAGACTCTGAAAAGTCAGCCTTCCTGAACGTATGACAAATATATCACAGAATCACGGAATATCCTGTGTTGGAAAGGACCCACAGGGATCATTGAGTCCAACTCCTGGACCTGATATAAATATATATTTATATTGAATTACTGCAAAAGTGCAGATGTGCTTAAAGCAGCGTGAGGGAGCCCTGGTGGGGCTCGAGGCTGTCACGAAGGACACACAGGATGCACAGTTCCTAAACCACTAAAACACGTCCTGTCCATCTCACTGGGGAGCATTTCTGCGTTGGGATTCTGGAAAACTGAGCAGTTCACTCCTAGTGAGGGACTAAATGCAGCCAACCTGAGTCGTGCCAGTCAGATTTTAATCAGAGAGTTTTGGAAGATAACAGCAAATGTTCTTTAAATGTAAAATACTTGGGGATGAGCTGCCAGGGTTTTAGAGGTGTGAGTTTGATTTGCTTTTTGTCAGGGTAGGTAAAGCTCCAGCTGTGTGTGGCCTCCAGCCTCAGCACTGATGTGTCAGCCCTAGGAATTCATTCTTTGATTTCACAGCAGCCTGCACTGTTCTGTGCTGGGTTTGTGCTTCTGCGTTGGGCTCCATCCACCCCAGAGCTCTGAGCTCATCCTCATTACCTGGGAGTCCTGCTCCCCTCACCCCATTACTCTGGGGTCCTGCTCCCTTCACCCCATTAATTGGAGGTCCTGTTCCCTTCACCCCAATGCTTGGGGGTCCTGCTCCCCTCACCCCAATACTTTGGGGTCCTGCTCCCCTCACCCCATTACTTTGGGGTCCTGCTCCCCTCACCCCATTAATTGGGGGTCCTGCTCCCTTCACCCCATTGCCTGGGGTCCTGCTCCCCTCACCCCATTACTCTGGGGTCCTGCTCCCCTCACCCCATTACTCTGGGGTCCTGCTCCCCTCACCCCATTGCCTGGGGTCCTGCTCCCAGCCAAGCCTGGCTCCCCTCTCCTGTGAGGATAAAGGAATGGCTCTGCCTCCCTGCTCCTGCTTTACCAGCAGGTGGGAAGGATTGTTTTGGTTTTGACCATGGCTGTGTGTGCTGAGCCTGGGGGTGCTGAGGCAGCTCGGGGCAGGCAGCAGCTGCTGTTGGAGTGGGTGGAAGGCTCTGGGAAGCAGAGGAGTGTCCAGGGCCAGCAGTTCTCTGCCTTCCCTCTGCCTGGGAGCACAGGAGCTCCCAGCCCCTGGCCAAGGATGGCCACCCCCAGGCCCTGGTGTCCCCAGAGGGCTGTGGGGAGATGTTTTTCCCTGCAGCTTTGCAGTTCTGCTGCCACTCCTGGGGCAGGGCTCTGCTCTCCCTCTGCTGGGGCCGAGCTGGCACGGGGGGAGCTGTGGGATGTGGAGGTCACTGTGAGTGTCCCTGCCCTTGGGGAGGTGACAGCTGCCACAGCTGCCTCTCTTGGGACAAGGACAGGCATCCAGGGGCTGCTTCCAGGCTGGGGATAAAAACAGGCAGGAGGCTCAGGGCAGTGAGAACGTGGCCAGCAGCAGGAGAAGCTGAGCGGGAGAACTCGTGCCAGAGCTTGCCCAAGGGATGAGGGGCTTTGTTTGCCCTCCAGCCCAGCTCTGCCTCCCCCTCTCCCCGTGGCCATGGGGACAGCAGTGGCCCCTGGGTGACTGTGCAGTGCATGCTGGCCCTGGGGATGTGCTGAGCCGCTCAAGCAAATCATCCTAAAATAGGCTTCATATGTGATGCGGAAGGACCCAAGCAAAACAGAGCCCAGCCAACCCCAAATTTATGCTTGTGGTTACTGAAGCTTGTGAGATCAATTTTTTGTTTACTTAAAACTGATTTCAAAGAGAGGTTTTTTTTTTTTTCCTTTCTTTTAATTCTCATTCTTGATCCTTGGGTTGGGGGATGGTCATGGCACTGCTCCAGCTGGGGCTTAGCATCCTGCTGTCATCATCACAGAGAGGCTCTGTCCCAAAATGCTCAGATTTAAGGTCCTGGTGAGGTGGGGGAGCACTGTTACACCCCCAGAACAGGACCTGTGGTCGCTGTTCCATTGGCACAGTAATCCCAGCAATCACCCCTGGCATCCTGAGAGATTCTCTTATTTCTACAACCTGGAAAAGTAGATCTCAGCAGAGCTTTTTTTTTTTTTTCTTCTTCTTATTTCTAACTTTTGAAAATTTTGATGCTAGGAAGTGTTAAAAGAACAAGTTCAGTTGAAAAAAAAAAAAAGGAAAAAAGTAAAAGCAAAAAAAGGCCAAGAAACAAAACCCCCCAAAGCCCACAGAGGCTGTGTGGAGCTGGCAGAAGCCAGAGCACAGAATCAGCTCTGGCTGGTTCCATCTCTGTCATCCCACATGTGGGGTTTACCCCAGTGAACAGCAAAGCCTCCAAAGTCCAAACTGCCATATTTCAGGGCGAACTGTATAGAAAATAAACACGTGGGACAAATAAAGCACAGGCAGGAAATGATGACTTTGAGGGACAGAGACCTGAGGTGATGCTGCCACAGCCCCCAGCTCCTGCTGCTGGGGACCCTTCCCAGCCTGGCCAGGGCAGGGAAACGAGGGAAGCACCCACCCATTTTTTTTTCAGGAATCCCTGGCTGTGTGGCCCCCGTTTGAGCAGAGAATTCCTGCAGCCTCAGCGTTTGAAGTGGCCGAATCCCCGCGGGACCGGGGCCAGCAGCTCCATCCTGGCCAGAATCCATCGTCCCTCTGCGGTGATGTGGTGAGTGTGCCCTGCTGCCAAGCCCAGATGGAGCTGTTCCCCGGGCAGATTCCTTCCTCTGGGTCCTTTGATTTCATCTTTTCTTCCTATTTTCAACACTTATTTGCAGATTTGTCAGTGTTATGCCTGGCGTCCCATGGCAGTTTGTGTTGGCCTCCTTGTCCCGAGGGGACAAGGACAGTGTGGGGACAGGGCCAGGCCTGCCAGGGGGAGAGCCCAGCCTGGGGGTTCAGAGCTGGCAGTTTGGGGAAAAAAATCCCATTTTTGTTTGTGAATGGAAATGGCCTTGGGGGAAATCCTGGAGAGAACAGGGTGGTGGTGCTGCTGCTGTCTGTCCGTCCCTGCGGAGCCCCAGCGCTCCTGACCGGGGTTATTGTGCTGCCTAATTGCTTTTGGACGCTGTTCAGGCAGCAAAGTGGGGCAGAAGCAACTCTGCAGGCTGGTTTAACTCTTCTCTGGGGTGTAATTTCTGCGTGGGTACAGAGGCAGGTGGGCAGGGAGATGGAGTGGGCAGCAGGACCTGGGAGTGTGGGCAGCACCTGAGAGAGCAGTGAGGGACACCAGGAAAGGGATTTTACTAAAAAATAAAAAGGAGGTCTAAGCCTGCATTTCAGTGAGAAGGAGAAGAGGTGGTTTTGAAGGGTTTGGAGGAACAGAATGGAACAGAATGGAACAGAATGGAACAGAATGGAACAGCTCCTGGCAGGGGGAGCAGGACAGTCCATGGAGCTGCTCTGCGCACGCTGGGACCCATCCCATGGGCACAGAATGAATTCAGGTGTCCCAAGCGTTAGGAGGGAGGCAGATCTGCCCCAAACCCCAGCCCAGGGCAGGCTGGGGGAGCAGAGGAGCCGTGGGGACCTCTCTGCTCCTGCTGGAGACAGCGTTAATCGCTGGGGCTTAGCGGCGTGCCGGGCGCCGGGGAGGAACCGCGGGGCTGTTAAGCGGGAGGAAATGGTTCTCTGTCTAGATGGGCTTAACACAATGTAAACTGCACAGAAAGTCAAAGTGTGAAGGAGCTGAGTTACCCAGCGTGGGTGGAGGGTTTCCTTGCGGTGTTGGTGGAGCTAAATCCAAAGCACAGTGTCCGTGTGCCTTTTCCTTTGGATACAGAGCTCTGCAATGGCAGCTGACATCCTTATGGATGCCCTTCCCAAAGTTTTTCTTATACGGGTTGTTTGGCTAGAAAAAAATATTTTATTTTTTTTTTGGTATTGGGAAGCCTGTCCAGATTCTGAGGAAAGTTGGTAGAACAGTGTTTTAGTTATAATTCATTACACAGTGTCTCATTTTGGAATCACATTTTTGGCCAGGGTACATCTGGCCAACGATGCTGTGATAGTGCCCCAAGCCTTCCTTTTGGTTCTCATTTAGGTTAGAAAAGTAATTAAAGGAGGGTAAAAAAAGAAGTGACAGAGTTACTGACTCTCTTTCCAAAAGTGATGGGTTTAGGCCAAACTCCTGCTAAGAAAATAAACAGAATTTCATTTTTTTTTTTTTTGTTGCAAGTTCTTCCCATATATTGAATTTCTGTGCTCAGTGACAAGGGGGATCTGCTCGAGTGAGCAGCGATTGGATTCTGATGGCTTTGAGCTGTGCTTGGATTTGCTTTGGAAAGCTGGGGCTGCCCTTGGACCTGAGCTTGAGGCCTTGTTCCCTAAGGAGCACAAACCTTGCAGCCCAGGTTATCAAGCTGTAACTCTTATGGCTGTGCCTGGAAATTATTTTCCTGCCCAGTGTTCTGCCCAGCTGTGCTGTGATCGAGCCCTTCCTCCCCAGATTAGGCCAGCATTTGCTAGGCTGAGCCTAGACACCATTTTTAATTGAGGCAGAGGTTGGCTCTTTTGGCACATGTGGGTGTGAATGTCCTTCCACCTCCTCTCTGCAAGAAGAGGAAACTCCTGTTGGGATAATTCCTGCAGAAAGCATAAATTTGGGGTGCTGGGGAGTGTTTGAGCTTGTCCCAAGTGTACCCACCAGCAGGAACCTCTGATGTGGGGCTGTGCTGGGCAGGGATGAGCCCCCCAGAGGGGTGGGAGATGTTTTGGGGGTCACCACGAGCATCAGGGCTCCTTTAGCAGTTTGGGGTGGCAGCAGATGGCCCCAGGGGAAGCGCTCTGGGAGCCAGGGCGGGTTGGAGATGCTGTGTGATAAATTGATAAATGTGTGATGGCTCAGCTCCGGAAACAGGGCAGGGAAGGATGTGAGTGACAGAGGATTCACATCCTGGAAACGCCGCCGAGTCACGGCTGGGGAATTCAGCAGGATAAACGCGCCGGCCTGTCCTGCCGCAGACAATCTGCTTAATGTGGGAAGCAGAGTTTCCTGCAGCACCGAGCCGGTGGGGAAGGGAAAACCCTGAGAGCCAGGAAGGGCCGGGGAGAATTAAGCAGGTAAACCCATTAGCAGTGACCACCTCTTTGTGTGGGGATTACACAAAGCTGCTGCTTTGGGATGCTCCGTGTTTCAGGAGGAGCCAGGGCTGCCGGGGGGGCCTCTCCCCTCTCCGGAGGGGCTGAACCCCGGAGCTGGGATTAGCACTTGCCACAAGCCGCCCTCGCTGGCCAGAACAAATTGCTGCACGTGCTGAGAGAGAGCCCAGCCTGCAGGAACCGTGGGGATGCTGTGAGGCAGAGGTTTGGCAGGCTTTGCTCTGGCAAATCCTTCCATTCTTCCCAACGGGACCTTCCTCAAGGAAATCACTCCTCTTTAACCAACAGATTTGCACTGTTCAGCTACTCTGGACAGAGCTTTACCCCAACTCCCTCCTCAGCTTGGGAATTCTTCAGGTGCTGGCTCCAAAAACAAAGTCAGGGCACAAAGGGGAATGGATGTGCTGCCACAAGAGCCTCTCTCTCATTTGGGCATCCCAAAATGGTTTGGGATAAGTTTGGGCCGGTGGGGAGGGAGCTCTGGGGTGCAGTGGAGGGTGCTGGGGGAGGATGCGCGGGGGGGGACACTGCAGGGATGAGCATCGCCAGGGGCTGGGCTGGGCTGGGACCCTGCAGGGATGAGCATGGCCAGGCTGGGGCACTGCAGGGATGAGGATGAGGATGAGCATCGCCAGGGGCTGGGCTGGGCTGGGACCCTGCAGGGATGGGCATGGCCAGGCTGGGGCACTGCAGGGATGAGGATGAGGATGAGCATCGCCAGGGCCCAGGCTGGGGCTGGGGCACTGCAGGGATGAGCATGACCAGGCTGGGGCACTGCAGGGATGAGGATGAGGATGAGGATGAGGATAGGGATGAGGGTCAGGATCACCAGGGCCCGGGCTGGGGCTCCAGGGCTCCCTGGCTCCGTGCCGGAGCCTCCGAGGGGACGCTGCTGCACGACCCGTGTCCCACAGCTCCCATCCCGAGCCGTGTGTGTCCTCCGGCAGAGCCTTTCCAAAATGCCAACCGCAGGAAAGCAGCAGAAACCCAAGCTTTCCTTTTGCTTGGATTCCCATCAGTTCCCAGACTAATAACCGCCTGTTCCAGGCTCTGTCGCTCGGGTTGGTTTGGCTCTTCGGGCAGAGAGGAAGAGGAAGAGGAAGGAGAAGCCGCCCTGCGGGACGAGCGGTTTTGCGGGAGCGCGACCCCTCCTGCTCCCACGGGGGTCCCGGCCAGCAGCGGCACAGGGGGGACCCTCGGCGTCCCGGGCCGCTCCTCTCGCTCCATTTGTGCGCCAGATGCTGAGCCAGATGTTGGCGCTGCCGTGTCCGCCCGCTGGCAGCGGCAGCGCCGGGGGATGCCCGGTCCCGCCGCCCGAGCTCCCGGCGCTTCGGCACCGCCACCTCCCGGGCAGCGCGGAGGGGACGCGCGGTTCCCGTGTCAACCTGCGGGGCTGAGTTTATTTATTTTCTTTATTGCGTTGTGCCTCCAGCCCTGCAGCCCGGCAACCCTCTCACAGCACGCTCGGGCTCCCAGCACTTACTGGGAGAGATATTCACGTGTATTATAATTATAATTATAATTATATATATAATATTATATATATAATATATATATATTATATATATTATATATAACATATAATTATAATATTCACATTTTATTATAATTCTCCTTTTTTGCCTCTCCCCCTAAGGACAAACCCCCCGAGGTGGTTTCTCGTGGCAGTGCTGCTTTGTCCGTCTGTCTGAAGCAATTACTGCGGTTTCCCCGGGATTATTTTTCAGACCAGGTGTTGACACTTTTCCCCCGCTGGGTGTCCGGCCGTACCTGCGGGGCGGTTTTGGAGACCTAACGAGAGTGCCCCGGGTTAATGAGGTGCTGCAAGGCAGCCCAGCTAAATCCAGCCTGACACGGTCCAACTTCCAGGTTAATTAGAAACCGGGTTCTCCTGCTCATTCATTCACTTCTTGACTTGAGTGGCAGCCCCGGCTCTCCCAGGGAAGGCTCTCACTGTGTTTAAGCAGAGTGTGGGTGTTGTTGGCTCTCCACATCCCCCTGTCTGTCCCAGCTTTGTGTTTGCCATGGGAATATCGTGCTGGCCCCCAGAGCAGCTGAGCCAGGCAGTGGTTGGGTCCCTCCCTTGGCCCAGAGGAGCGGCTGGGACCTGCAGGATTGGCAGAATTCACCTTTCCCCTCGTGGATCCCACAGGTGGGGAGCAGCTCTGGAGGTGCAAGGCCTGGCACATGCTCCTCCCCAGCTCTGGCATTCCCATGGAATTCCCAGTTTGCCTGGGAGCACCGGGATTACAGAGATGCTATCGGCGCTGGGGAGAAGGTCCGGGAGGCAGTGCAGGAGTTCAGGAGTTCAGTAATTAGCAGAGCAATTGTAAAGCGCAGCAATTAGTGGCTAATTGCTGCTGCAGAAATATGCAAGGCGGGGAGTGCCTTTTATTCCTCCCTGCACGAGGGATGGCTGATCCCGGGATGCTGGGAGCAGGGAGCACTCGTGTCTTGTCCGTGTCCTTGATGGCAGGATGGGACAGGGGGGAAATGCTCTAAGATGAAGGATGGCAGATTTAGATTTGATATCAGAGAGAAATTGTTCCCCGAGGGGGTGGTGAGGCCCTGGCCCAGGTTTTCCAGAGGAGCTGGGGATGCTCTGGGTGGAGCATGGCAGTGTGGTGCTCTGGTGATGTCCTCAGCTGGCAGGAGTGGGGAAACTCAGCTTCACAGGGGCTTTGGGAGCCACCATTTGGCATTTTTAGAGCCCCATTTTTGGCCAGACACGGAGGCAGTGGGGGGAACCCCTCTGGGAATGGGTGTGATGCTCTGCTGCCCCTGTGCAGCCCTTGCTGTTGTACATCACAGCAGCCACTGCCCCATCCTCACCAGCCTCAAGGTGCCTGGAATCACTTATGAACAGCCTGTAGAAGAGATATATTTACTTAATAAATAAATACAAATAACATATGGCAGGTACTAGCATGAAATACACACTGTTGATGTTGTGAGGGAGGTCTGAGGCTGCAGCTTTGCCTAGCTCAGCTTAACATGCCCAGCTGGCACTCACCAGGCTGGCCCTGCCTAGTGGGGCTGATGGTGCAGTCTGGGATTGCTCGAGGGCATGTCAGAAGCTACACACCTGGATGGATAAATAAATTCACACACAGCATCCAGGGAGAACGCCTGGGGACACAAAGTGTGCGCTTCTGTGGGAACCAGCGTCACCCTGGGGCACATTTCTGGGTGCCTGCCCAGGGCAGGCCCTGGGAGCTGCAGCTTGTGGCACACACAGGCAAGGGTCATGGCACACATGGCACACGGCTGAGATCATGGCACACATGGCACACATGGCACACATGGCTGAGGGTCATAGCACACACAGGCACAGGACTGAGGGTCATGGAACACATGGCACACAGCAGAGGGTCATGGCACACAATCCAGGGTCATGACACACATGGCACAAAGCTGAGGGTCATGGCACACTTGGCTGAGGGTCATGGCACATACGGGCACACAGCTGAGGGTCATGGCACACCCAAGGGTCATGGCATGCATGGCACATGGCTAACGGTCATGGCACACATGGGCACACAGCTGAGGGTCATGGCACACAATCCAGGGTCATGGCACACAATCCAGGATCATGGCACACATGGCAGACATGGCTGAGGGTCATGGCACACACAGGAACACAGCCAAGGGTCATGGCACATATGGCACACATGGCTGAGGGTCATGGCACACACGGGCACATATGGGCACATGGCTGAGGGTCATGGTGCACATAGGCACACAGCCAAGGGTCATGGCACACACGGGCACACAACTGAGGGTCATGGCACAAATGGACACACGGCTGAGGGTCATGGCACACAATTGAGGGTCATGACACACATGGCACACATGGCTGATGGTCATGGGACACACACAGGCACACAATTGAGGGTCATGGCACACACAGGCACACAGCCAAGGGTCATGGCACACATAGCTGAGGGTCATGGCACATGTGGGCACACAGCTGAGGGTCATGGCACACATGGCACACAGCCAAGGGTCATGGCACACATGGCACACCGCTGAGGGCAGGGGGAGTTGGGGCCCTGTGGCCCTTGGGAGGCTGTCAGGGCTCGTCCCCTCATCTCTGCAAAGCTTCGTGCAGAGCCAAGGCGCTCTGCGCTGGCTGGATTTGGCAAAGCCTTGACCTAAAGCTCGGAGCTCTGATGAGCTCTAGGGAGGCAGCAGCAGTTGGGTTTTGGGATTTGGGGTCATCTCTGAGCTCTGGGGCCGGGCCTCAGTCGGCTGAGACGGGCAGTGGCAGGAAGAGGATCGCCTTCTGGCCATAGTGAGTCCGCGGGCCCAGCTTGCTGTTCCCGTTCTTCTTCAGCCCCACAAACCAGTTCTTGTCCGCGTGCATTTTGGAGACGTAGGTGTTGTAATGGTTCTCCTCGAGCCTTTCCAGGAACAGACACTCCTCACCCAGCAACTGCTGAAAGAGAACCCGGGGGAGGGACAGTGAGCAGGGCCGTGGGGATGGGGATGTTCCTGATGTGACAATCCCAGCCCAGCTCTCCCCTCTAATCCAGCCCCACCTCTGAGATTTCCATACCCCATCCTTTACTTTAAACACCCAGTAAAGCTCATATTTAAACTGTGGGGTAGGTGGCCTTGGTTTACTCCCCATGGCCATTCCTGCATCAGGGTGTCTGTGACCTGGGAATTTTAATTAGCAGTGCCAATCAGTGCTCCATGAGCTGCTCCTGGCCCTGGCTCCTGCTCCGGCCCTGAGCTGTGTGGTGGCAGCTGCAGGCTCAGAGCACGGAACCAGTTTGGGTTGGAAGGGACCTTAAAGACCATCAAGTTCCAGCCCCTTTTCTTGGGCAGGGACACCTACAGCAGGTGGCAGCTGCTGCTCCAGGTATGAAACACAAAATTTATCAAGTGTCCGAGGGCAGGGCAGTAAACGGCATTATTTGGTAATTCATTTATTTCCCCCCAAAACAGAGCCAGATGCAGAGTGGCCGTGCAGCTGCCAGAATCACAAACAGAGCCTGATTATTGCCTGTGGTTTGCATTACTCAGCTGTGAGATTGCTGCAGCCCTGCCCGTGTCTGATCCCAGGGGATCCCCCACTTACAGAGCCGTAGAGGAGCCCGTTGGTGTCCATGGCCAGGTACTGCCCCGACTGCGTGCTCCTGATGTGCACCACCCCCACGCTTTCTGCACTCAGCTGCAGCTGAACTGGGAGCAAAAATAACAACAATGAAAGGAAAATAAGAAAAGCAGGGAGGAAAAGGAGCTGCCAGGAAGGTTAGTGGGGTATTTTGTGCAAGTCTGGCTTATAAAGAGTTCATAGGAAACAGTACAGCGTGTAATAAAAGTGTCTCCTTGTACCCTCTTCTTCAAAGAAATCCCACAGCCATCCTTGAGGAACCAAAGACCAATTTTTCCCTTCTTTTACATCAAAGGGAGGGCAGCCTTTTGGTTACGATGCTGGAATGGGACACAGGAGATTGGGGTTTTAATTCTGGCTCTAATTTACAAATTTCTCATGTGGTTTGACAAGACACTTAAGGAGTGACATATGAAGAAGTATTTTGAGAGCTGAGCCAGGGATGGGCAGAGTGCAGATGCCTGCACTGCAAACCCCTGATCCAAAGCATCCCCTCCAGCCAGTCTGCTGCAGCTGGATTTATCCAGTGCATTGTAGATGGAGAATGGGGAAACAGAAAAAGCTGTGGCTGCAGTCACAGTGACTTGCAAATTCCAGCTCTTCCCAGTGATCCTTCCCATCCTGTAGGCAGCTTTTTTTTCCTCTAAGATTTATAACAGCAAATTTAGGTTGGTTGGAATGAAACATGAACGGATGTCTCGGCTCCAGCTCCTTCCTTCCTGTTTATATTTAATTTATTTATCCTTATTTAGATGAGGTAAAAGGCAATGTTACCTCTTGGCCTGGTGGAACACCCATTCCAGTGAAACCTTTGCTGTAATGGTTCACATCCTTCATTTTTGGCATTTCCTGCTCAGCAAATGATAGTTAATTAGGAAATTGTGTGGGTGCAGGTTTGCAGGAATACTCGGCCCCTGTGCGTGCCTGGTTTGGGCTGGGAATGTGCCCTGGGAAAACCCCAGCCCACCTGCATTCCCTGGGGTGCTGCAGGCCTGGGGCCTGGCTGAGGAGCAGCACAGGGAGAAAAGAGGGAAATGGGATGAAAATGATGATGCTGTTCTAAAATCTGTCCCTGAGAGAGGGGAGTGAGGGACCCTCCTGCTGCCAGAGGGGATGTTGAGGGTTTTGGCCACAGAGGGAGGGAGAACAGCGGGTCCAGAGGAAGGAGCTCGTGAGTTTAATTCTTACAGGTTCTCTTGCAGATCTGTACAGAGATTTCCTTCCATGAAGTAATGGGATGAAAGCAAGAAAAGGAGACTTTTTGTACAGAGGAGCATGAGCTTCATCCTGGAGAATCTGCAGGGTCCAGGTAAATTTTCTTTCCATTCCTTGGTGCAAGCTTGGAATGCCCACGTAAAGGGTGTGGGAAGTGGATCCTGATGTGGGGCTGGACAACAAAGGCTTAGAGAGGGCGACTCCTTCTGCTCTTCTCAGAGATCCTCCCTGATTCTGAGGCCATTTAAGAGAAGAATAAAATCCTCCATATTTTTCTGGCACACAATGGGCACGGGCAGTTTGCAGAGCACCGGTGCAGCTGGAACGCTGCTGTCCCCTGGCTTCCCAATGACCCAGGGGTGTTTCTGTGTCTTGTCCCTCCCTGGGGAGGCAGGTGGCTGTCCCAGCTGGGTGACACCATCCCTCAGTGCCAGTGATGGTCTGGGCTGCTCCTGTTGCACACCAGGCAGTGATGCTGAGCAGCTCCATCATTTTCCAGGGGCAGAACCGTGGGCAGCCACGGGTGCTCAGAGCAGGCTGCATCTCCTCCAGGCTGCTCTGCTGGCACACAGCCCTTCCAGGAGTTTCCTCTGTAAATATTAGTGTATTCCTGTTTCCCAGTTTATGGGATCGTTTACAGGAGGTTCCTTTCTGGCAGGGGTTTGCAAACACGCGGCCCCAGGCCGGCAGCCAGGGAGGTGTGAGCGTGCTGGGATGCAGGAGCTGCCTGCACTCCCTGCCCCCGTGCAGCCCTGGGGCCACTGCAAGGTGAGGGATTGGCTTTTCCAGAGGGAACAGGGCTGGGCTGTGTGACAGCAGCTTGAGGGGGGCACACAGTGGGTGCTCACGTCCTTGGTGGCTCCTCATATCCCAAGAGATTCCATCTTGATCCTGACACCAGCAAAACCTCTGGGAAATGCTGCAGAGACCCTGCCTGAGCTCAGACCACCGCTCCTGGTGTGTCTGTGAGCCCAGTGCTGCCTCTGGCAGATCCTTTGGGTCACTGTCCAGCCTTTCCCAGGGGTTTGAGGGTCACATGCCAGGTTTATTCCTGGCTGGAGCTGCACTCTGTGTTTATCCAGCCTCAGGGAGCTCACCTCATCCATCCCCCAGCACTGCCTCGTGCTGGGCAGTGTTGGTAATTAAAACTCGGCTCTAAACTGCCTGTCATTAAAACAACAATAGCGAGAGGAAAGGTTGAGTTTGGGGGCAGAGGCCACATGTGTGTTTGTGGTTTAAGGAAAATAAAAGTGCTTTTCTTAGCACTTTGTAAGGCTGGCTTGGCTCCTCCCAGCCCTTCCTTCTGACGAGATAGGAGCCTGGCAGGTGCCGGTCCCATTCCAGTAAATATTTGGGATATGGTGCACCCAGAGGTGGCTGCCAAAGCCGAGGAGGGGAGAGCCCAGCCCCGCTGCCCACGGAGCCCTGCAGGGGATTTGTTGTGTCCAGCTCTCCTGAGCAGCGGGTTAAAAAATCCTCTGAAGAGTTTTTGGTGATGCAAGAGCACCAAAAGCACAAAATTCCCAAGGATTCCTTGGCAGGACAAGTGGTGGGGTCTGAGGGAGAAGTTCCTCCAGCAGAGCTCCCAGTGTCCCACGGGATGGAGCCACCAGGGCAGCGATGGGGACAGGTCAGGGGACACCTGCCATGGGTGACCTGTTAAATCGCTGTGGCACACGGATGGCAAGGCAAGGACAGCACAGGATTCCTGTGGGAATTCCGTGTGGGATGCCAGGCTGCCCTGAGCCCTCCGTGGCGGGGCCAGCTGCCCCCTGTGTGCCCCAGCCCTGCGGTGTCCCCTGGATCTCCCTGCCTCCATGAGCTGCAGCCGGTGCCACATTAAATCCCGCAGGTATCCATTTATAAACTTCACATCCACACTCGGACAGCACACACATCACACTGTTGTATTCCTCTGAGAAATGGTTTTTCCCCTCAGAGTCCCCCTGAAGCTTGTGCCATATAGTTGGACCCTTCTTCCCTATCTTATTTACTTCTGACCCTATTGGCTGAAGGCCAATATCCTTCCTTGGCCACAGACTAGAAAAACCCCTGGCTTTCCTGTCTCTCTCTCTCAGCTCCTTGCCCTTCCCGCTCCTGGAACACCACATCACACCTCCCTGCTCTGTGTCCCAGCTCCAGCTGCCTCTGTCCCCCGGGCGGTGTGCTGCCACACAACCCTTGCTCCACATCCCATTTTCCCCATCTCCCCCCATTCCCGGCTGATGGAATCAGGGCAGGGAGCCCCGAGCAGCCGCCGGGGTTTGCTCACTGTGCTGGTCGCTGCGGTCCCTGGTGCCATCCACGGTGCCGTCGGGCAGGATGCGCAGGAAGTGCCCCCCGTTGCTGCAGTAGAGCAGTTTGGGTTTCTTGTAGTTGCCCGCGGGCAGGTTGAACCTCTCGGTCAGGGCGGTGAAGGTGGTGATTTCCCCCTCGGCCATCCCGCGGGCTGCAAGAGAGGTGACAGCAGGGGTGACACCGAGTGCTGGGCACACGCTGCTGCCGCCGCCGGGCTTTAAATCAGGCAGGGAGGGAGGGAGGGAGCCCGGGGGTCGCGGTGGGGACCGGGGGCAGGTGATTCACAGCCCGAGGTGATGCTCCCCCAGCGTGGGAGGCGGCGGGGGGCTGTGTCCTGCCCGGGTGGGGCCACTCTGTCCTTTTAATTTTATCACGGTGAATTCTGTTTTTGTTTCTCCTTTCTATTGACGTACGTGCTAAAATTACCCGCTCAGAAAAGCAGCTTGAAAAACACCCGGTGTCTGATTGGAACCCACAGGAGGCGGGAAGGGAGCCCAGGTAAAACTCTCTCTCCGCTATTATAACTCTCAAACACAATTATGACCAGGAATTGCGACACCCACTGCGTGTCAGGTAGTAAATATTGCTCATCTCTTGGCACTGTGCAGCTCACCTGGCCCAGGAACACACAGGGAAAAGGTCAGGACACACGTTAGGTGTGGTGGGAGGTGAGCAGGGGGCAGGAGCTTTCACTGCCTGGGCTGAGCAGATTTAGCCATCAAGAGCAAAAGGAAAATGGGAATTTTGAGTCTGGGATATGCCACAAATCAACCAGCAGCATCTCAGTGCCTAAAGGGGCTCCAAGAGAGCTGGAGAGGAGCTTTGGTCAAGGATCTGGAGTGGCAGGACAAGGGGAATGGCTGCCACAGCCAGAAGGCAGGGATGGGTGGGATTTTGGGAAGAAATCCTTCCCTGTGAGGGTGGGCAGGCCCTGGCACAGGTGCCCAGAGCAGCTGGGGCTGCCCCTGCATCCCTGGCAGTGCCCAAGGCCAGGCTGGGCACTGGGGCTTGGATCAAGCTGGTCTAATGAAAGATCACATTGAAACCTCATTTTGCACAGTCTGTGGTCACAATCCATGTTTGAGCAGGTGCTGTGCCAGAGCCTGAAGGCATCACCAGGCCAGTCAAAGAAAGATGCTGGGGATGGTGGAGGCTGAGGAGTGAAAAGTGCTGTCACAGAAGTGCCATCAGGGGATGCCACAGGTGGGGCCAGAGTCCCACGGATATTCCAGGTACTGTCATGTTGTTTTTAGCCTAGAAACCACATTTAAAATCTCCCACAAATTCATTCTGTCTTTCATACACAGAAAGTGCACGTAGAATTCTGTAGTGCTTGGAGAGAAGTGGATTTATGAACAGAAAAAGGCATGGCACAGAATAAATCTAGATACAGGAAATTGCTTTAAATGTCATGTATTCCCACAGCTATATTATGGAAAATATTTTATAGTCGCTGTTTATATGTGTTTATAGATTGTAAAAATGTCTCTTTAGCACTGAGTTGTGCTACTGGTACCTTGGGATGGAGCCAGTACCACGCTGTGTGGGTTTGCTGTGCTGCTTGGAGTGCCCTGGCAGATCCTGAGGGTGGCAGCTCTGCACACACACACACTCACACACGTGTGCATGCACACAGAGTCCCCAAACATTTGGCTCTAAACTCTTCAGTATTTAAAAAAAAAATCTACAAAAGCAGCTGCAAGAAGGGGAGGCTACACCTGGAAATGGATCCCAGATGCCTGCAGGGAGTAAAAACCTCTGGATTGCTAAAGAGATAAAAACTGTGGCTGTTGGGGAGAGCACCCCCAGCCCTCTCTGCCTTGGACACAGACTCCAGCCCAGGCTCTCAGATGCCCCATTTGACACAGGCTGGGATTTTGGGAAGTGCTCTCTGCAGTGACAGCACAGGCCAGCCCACATCTATTGCATCTGAAAATGCAGCCTCAGAAGCTCCAGGGCTCCTGGTGGTTTCCAAAGCAGGTGGTGCCAAATACAGACTCAAAATCTCTTTTTTAACACCATTGTCAGGTGAAATTATTTCTTGGAGTGTCTGGTCCCTACATTTATTTTCCTCTCATCACACTTTTCATGCAGCAGTTCAGTTTCCTTGCCAACTGCCAGCCTTTCTCTGCAGGAAATCCTCCAGGTCACCCAGGGTGGCACACAGGGCTCTGGCCCTCCACTGAGCTGTAATCAAGATCAGCAGCACTGGGTCATTTCCTAGAACCAAAGCTTTTCTTGAACCTTTATCTGAGGGTAAAAGGCACCCAGCAGTCTCCTGGGTTGATGATGGATGGTATGGAGAAGCAAAATCCCAGATCCAAGAGCTCTGAGCAGGATCTCAGCCAATTCTGCAGCCAGCAGGAGCGAGGAGCAGGCTGGGTTCTACCCACAGTCACCAAAGGTCTGAGGGCATCTCCAGACAGCTTGACCAGAGCAGCTCAACTGGAAACAGCTTCATCCTCACTTATTTCCTCTAGGGTTATTTTTGCTATTTTTAGGCAGGCTGCAGTGCTTGCCAGCTGCCCCGAGTGCCCCAGCAAAGCTCAATGAACACTTTTCCACTCCTCTTGTCTCCCCTGTGCTAAATACTATCGCTGTTCTCAGACTTTATGGCCATGGAGTTGTTCCTCTACAAACACCCATGGCCCTACCATTACACTCTTGGCAGGAACACGTTAGGTTTTTATGGGAATTAAAAAGCCCGAGTGAGAGTGAGAACCTGAACCAAAGACAACATAAAGGGCCTTATTTCTTTGGGTAGAAGCCCAACAATGCTATTAAATAGCTCAAAGCAGAACAGAAAGCTCTCTCAAATATGCAAAGCTGAGAGACACCACACTCCAGTGGTTATTTGGTGCCCCATGGAGAAAGGAAAACGTTCCAAGAGGAGATTGCTGTAAGGAGGGAACGGCTGCTGAGCACTGACCCTGCTGCTCACACCAGGACAGTGATTTGGAGCTGAGCTGGAGCCTGTTTGTCCAGGAGCAGCTGTGTTTGTGCCTCCCCTTTCCTCCAGCTCCGTGAAACAGCCTGAGAGAAAATCCCAATCGAGGGTAAATCCCCAGGGCACCTGCTCCAGGACAGCCCCAGCTCCACCTGGAGAGCTGAGGGCACCCAGCTCCTTCTCCTGGGTGGAGATGTCAGCACCCCAAAGGATCAGAAATAATTTCAGAAGGTAAAAAAAAGCCTTAGGAAGCAAATTAAACCCAAATATTCATCTGATCCAGGTCCTGCTGCGCCGTGGTGGCTGCGCTGTGCTGCTCCCTGCAGCTCTGAGGGAGAGGAGCCCAGCTGGAATAGCTGTGAAATTCTGAGAAGTTTGGGGTCGGATCCAAACTTTGTCACTGGCCAAACCAGTGGCTTTGATGTGAAATCCCAAACTCTGCGAGCATCTGACTCTGAGCATCGAGGGCTGGTGGTGCTGCCAATGTCAGGCGTGTGAGCTCTGAAGTAACAGCACACCCGGGAGCCCTGGGAGCAGGGGGACATTTTCTGTCTGCTTTAAAGCTGATGCAGACCTCACTACACAGCACTTGTTTGCATGACAAAGGGGGTGTTGATGGAAATTCGGGGGATTCCTAATGGTCAAAAAGGTTTTTTTGCGTGTCAGAATTGCCAGGAACTTTTGTGGCTTTTTTTTTTTTTTGTTTCTAATAGCTCTTGTGGCACAAATTTAGTGGCCAGCAAAGACTCAACCCAGAGGGAGCCAGCTAAGGTGAGCCTTTTTTCCCTAGGTATGAAATACCTGGTTACTACATGGAAAAAAGCAGAAGTATCTCACCTACTGGGTTAAAACCAGATTGAAACATGAAAATTGTCCTTGGCTTTGGACACAATCTTTCATGTAGGGTTGGAAGGGAATGTTCTGCATGGCCTCTGAGTGGGAATGGTGATGAGAAGTGCAGTTAATCACAATTGTCATTTAGGTGATCAGCTAAAGATCACACAGAGAACTCCAGAGAGATGAGAAGCTGCTAAACCTCTGAGTCTCCTGAGGTTTTGTCCAACTCCAGTTAATGAGATCAGCGTCTCCTGGACCTGGCTCTGGGGAGTTCAGTGGAAACTCTCCAGTTGGTTTCACTTTGGAAAGTGTTATTGTCTCCATTAAAGCAGAAATCCTGTTTCTTCCTGGACGTGTGACTCAGCTGGGATCAGACAGCATCACCTCCTGATGGGCTCCCTTCCCATTCCCACTGCTGACTGCAGCCACCTGAACAGAACAGGCACTTCCCAGGCACTTCAGACACTCCACATGGGAATGGAAAACACAGGTAGAATATTTTTAAAGAATTCTGAATTGCCTTTCCCGAGGTTCCTGTGGGTGATCTGAGATCTACCTGGGCATGTGGAACAAACACCTCTCAGACAAACAGGGATTTTATTCATCATAACTTTTAGAGAACCATTTCATGGGATGGGTTTCCTCATGCAGGGAAGGGTTAGGGACCAGGCAGAGGTTTCCTCACGCTCTGGTTGCTGCAGGAGCAGCTGGGTGGTTCTGGGGTTATCATCAGCACGGGCAGCCTGCAAGGGCTGCCTCCCCTCCCCTCCTGGGGCTGGCAGTGCAAGGCTCAGCTCGAATTCCTTGGACTGCACATCCTCTTAGAAGGGCTTAATAAATGATTAGGCAAAGCCTATGATAAATATGGAATAGATCACTCTGTGAGTATCGCTGGAATGCGTTGGCTCGTTTCTAGTCTTGTTTATGGCCAGGTGATTTTTATCTCTAGTGGTGTGATTAACTGCTTAATGAAATATTTATCAGCCAGGTTTTACCCTCTGCAAGTGGAATGTGTTGGGTGAAGTGAGACCAAAAGCATAAAAATCAATTGAAGTGATGCCTGCTGTCATCACCTCCTGCTCTCCAGCAGAAATCAGCCATCCCACCCAGCCACACTGGATTTGTGGCAGGTAAAACAGAGGGGCTGCAAAGCTGAAACTTCAGCACTTTCTGAGTGGGAGTCACTGATGGCCAACACAGCAGCACCACGGGAGGGACAGGGTTAACCCAGCCTGCCCAAGGGGAAGCCCCTGAGCCCGGGACACCCCAGCGGGGACAGCCAGGCCAACATCCCACCGCACCGGTGGTGTCCGTGGGGAGACAGGAAAACCAGGAGAACCCTGCACGCTGTAATTACCTTCCCGCCCATCCCACCTCCCACCCACGGCCCTTTGCCATCCGGTGATTAACTTAATTGCAGTTCCAGCTCCAGGAGCTTTGCCAGGAAGGTTTTGCCCCTGTGCCCTGCCTGGTTCGGACCGAGAGCAGGGACATCAGCAGGAACACACACACAAACCCCACCGATCCCACAGCCTCGTGTCCCGGGTCTGAGCCCTGTCTGCCAGAGTGTGTGGGACCTGCTGGATGGGGAGAACACCCTGGACAGGGAATCCCCAAAGCTCCATGGATGTGCTGCTCCCAGGGGACACCTCCGGACTTTGCAGCAGCACCCCGGGCTTCCTTTTCCCTGCAGGATGCAGCAGGTCCTGCCTGCCCTTTCCAGGTGCCCTTTCCCTCTCCCTTTCCCTCGTCCCTGCTCCTGTGCTTTGCTGCCTCCCAGCACCTCGGAGCTGGCTGGGAGCAGCCACTGATGGTGCCACGAGTGCCACCAGTGTCATCCCTGTCACCTTACTCAGAGGGTGGCTCTGTGCTGCTGAGGCTGCTGGGGACTCAGGGGCCGTGCAGCAGGCACAGGAGCCACGTTTTGGGTTTGCCACCTTGGTTTTGGGCAGGGCTGTGGGCACCTCTCCTCCCTGGAGCTGCCTGTGCTTGGTTACCCAGGGAAGGGCGTCAGGAGGGAGGGGAACCCATGGGAGATGCAGGTGGGGAGGTGTTGGCTGAAGAGTTTTGTGATGATCTGAAACCCCCTGGGGGCAGGGGGCACTCTGTGTGCCCCTCGGCTCCTGCTCAGCAGCCCCCAGCCTGGGGGGGCCTGCAGGGGGGTCACAGGACGTGCTGCTGGTTCCTGGGGCAGGAGGTGAAGCTGGTGGCACTTCAGCCACCTCTCCAGTGTCCTCACCCCCTGCCAGCCACCCCCAGGTCCGTGCAGGACTCTGGGCACAGAGCCAGACCACAGAGCCCTGGCTGTGGCTGTCTGGGCTGGCGCTGCAGGTGTGGCTGCCCCGCACACCCACAGACAGACAGACAGACAGACAGACAATGCCGAGTGACAAACTGCAGCCCCAAAAGTTCCCTCTGTGCTGTTAATTCAGTGCTCTGGCTCTCCTGGTGCACCATGAACCCTCCAATCCCACCCCAGGCCAAGCCTCTGCTCAGGTCTGTGCCTGTCACTCTGTCCTGCTCACCCTGGGCCAGCCCTCACCATCCCCTCAGACAGACCCAGCACCTCCCAGGCTGCTGCTGCTGCTGCTGCCCGTGGGGCTGGAAGTGGGAGTGCAGAGCAGGAATGCTCACACGGTGTCAGGCAGCATTTCCTGCAGCTGGCCCTCTGAAGGGTGGCCAAGCCCAGCCGAGGGTTGGCTCCAGCTTCAAAACCGGGATTTGAGTTTTGGGTTCAGCCTTTGTGCCGTGTCCTTCCCCAGAGAAGCAGAGGATGCTGGAATCCAGGGTTTCATCTCCAGGCCAAGTGAAACCCCACATCCATCCTGGTGGTTAACCATCAGCAGACGTATCATCGCTCAGAAATCCAACTTCTCCAGCACAGCCTCGCTCTGGGCTGTTCCAAGGAAAATCTCTTGGTTTCTGGGCTCACCATAAGCTCAGCAGTGATTTACCATGAAAATGTGCAGGGAGTTAATGGTGTTCATCCTGCAGTGTTTGTGTAAGGGCTACACAGCTGCTCTCTTTAACATCTAAGTAAGACTGGCTGGAAGAATCCTGTTCTTAATTGCCCAATGTCTTATTTTAAATTCAGTTTCTAGCACCCCTGGATGCTGACTCCTGGTTTTTCCCCTCCAAGCTGCCTGAGAAAGGAGCTTAAGCTGTTGCTCAATAACAGCGAGATAAAAGCTTGAGTTAATAATGGCTATTACCAGGAAAATCCTCCAATAAATAATAATTTTCTTATCTGCATGACTTTGGGACTGGAGGAAATGCCTTCCAGTGAAAAGCTGCAGCATGTAGGAGTGGGCAAGGTGTGTTTTAGATGGAAGATCAGAGTAAGGCAAGCTCAGGGCTGAATCTTGTTAAATGCAGAAAAAACCTGGAATTATTGTGGCTAAGAAGTCACTGGAGTAAACTGAGGAGAGCAGCTGTGCATCTCCACCTCTTGTGGTCTGCAGATCAGACAGGTCCCTGCTTTGGTCTGTGTTCCTCAGGAAAACTGAGGAATTCTCACTTGTGGCCTCTGGATCCTCAGGAAAACTGGGGAATTCTCACTTGTGGCTCTGGAGGCCACGGACACGGAGCTCTCTGTGTCACCTCAGCCCTGCCTGGGAAGGAGCCTGAGTCACTCCTGGGACCTGCCAGACCCTGAGGGAGGTGCAGCCCTAACTCTGGTCCTGCTGTCCCAGACAGGGACACAACGAGACACCTGTGTCCCTGCAGAGCTGGGCACCTGTTTGGTCCCTGTGACAGCAGGGGCAGGCAGTGCTGCCACTCTGCTCCAAGGAAAACAGAGCCTGGCCTGGCCTTTCCATTACAGAACCCTCCGAGGGAAGGGGAAGTTTTTTGGCTCCTCTTCTGCCCCTTCTCATCTCTGTAAACAACAAAGCACCACAAAGGGCACGGAGCAGGGCAGAAGGCTGCAATTTTAACAAGCTGCTGAGCCTCAGCCCCCGAGGTTTCACCCACGCTGGCTATTTCCAGCGCCCCCGTGGGCAGCTCAGAGACACCGCGGCCTTTGTTGTGCCCCGTGTTTCCACAGCTGCTTTAGGGGAAAGCTGTGGGGCCCACAGGGATCAGCCAAAGATCATGGATCACAGGATGGTTTGGGTTGGAAGGGACTTTAAAACTCATCCAGTGCCACCCCTGCCATGGCAGGGACACCTTCCCCTGTCCCAGGGTGCTCCAAGCCCCATCCAGCCTGGCCTTGGACCCTGCCAGGGATCCAGGGCAGCCACAGCTGCTCTGCTGTGATGCTCGTGATCATCAAGGCAGAAAGATGCCCTGAATTGTGCCTTGAACCACACTAAACCAAAAATTTTGGGACTGCCAGGCAGAGTGTGTGGATCAGCAGTTGCTGTGCCCCCTGCCCAGCTGGGGTGCCACAACCAGGACCCCAATGGGATTTTACCTTTTCCTTACTCAGCCCTGCACGGGGATCCCCAGGGAGGCAGTGAGCATTTCCTGTGGTTTGTGGAGGTTCACATCCACCCCAGGGTAGGTGTGAGCTCCAGGATCCCCATTTGGATCTGGCAGCCAGTAACTTTTCCCATTGAGTGGAAGTTTTTGTGAACACCCTGCAGCAATGGGAATACTAAGGAAGGGGAAGGGAGGGTGCTTTACTTGATATTAAATACTTGTACTTTATGTCCAAGATTTGACCTTCAGTACAGAATCAAGTATCAAGGGAGATGGGAATTGCAGTGGAAAAAGTACAGAGTTGGGTATTTTGTGTACAGCACCCACGTGTCCTGTGGGGCTGTGCAGCTGTTGCAGTAACAATGGATCTCTCTGGGAAAAGCAAGGAAACTCTCTGGGGAAAGCATAACTGGAGTGGGGGAAAGCAGGGCAGCCTTGGGGATACAGGAATGGCCCTCTGCCAGGTCTGGGGGTTTGGAAATGCATGGAGGGGACAGAGTGGGACATGTCCTGTTTGGATGGCACAGGGATGCAGGATGTCCCTGATCTCCCAGGCAGAGGGGCAGGCAGCAGATGGGCTGTCTGGCACTGAGCTCCCTGATCAGCTTCATTTCCAGGGGGTTTATGGCCTGCAGAGAGTGTCTGGGATGAGCAAACGGATCTGGAGCTCATCTCAGGATGCACAGAGCGGGATTTGTCACGGTGAAGATCTCCCCCTCCTGTCTGCCCTGGAACGAGGATGAGAGCGGAGAAGGGAAACCATCCCCAGGCTCCTGCTCCTGTTCCGTGCCCTGAGCACGGGGCAGGAACTCTCAGAGTGCAGCTGGGGGCTGTGCCCCGAGGTGGGTGTGCAGCCTGGGGGAGCTGCCTGCCTCCCCCCCGGGCTGGGAATGCCCCTGGGAGCAGCATCCCTCAGGGTGGGCAGCCCTGCCCCTCACAGGGGTCCCTGCCAGGCTGGCTGCACCTCCAGGGCTGTAACAGACCTGTGGATGTGGCACTTGGGGACATGGTTTGTGGTGGCCTTGGCAGTGCTGGGGGAATGGTTGGATTGGGTGATTTGAGAGGGGTTCTCTAAACTAAACATCTCCTGGGTTCTGTGATGCTGCAGAAATAGGGTCCCTGCACAGGTGAGGGCTGCTGTGCAGGTGGGACAGGCAGATTTACCAACCCTGGAGCTGTGGAAAGGAAAGATCCGAGATCAAGGCACAGACAGATCTAAATTAAGAGCCAGCAGCAAGGACAGACTCTGGGAGCACCGTGAGTCATGGATGAACTCCGTGTCCAGACTGCTGTGGGCAGTGGGCAAATCCTTGGGAGGAAGGCTCAGGGCAGACACCACCACTCCCCAAAGGAGTCTGAAGGGGACAAAAGGGTTTTAGATGCCGTGCCATGAGTCAGTGGTACCTGGGCACAGCCTGGTTCCCTGTGAAACCCCTGTGCCCAGGGACAGCTGCCAGGCTGGTGCTGTGGGCTTGGGAATCTGCCTGTGGGATCCCAGCCTGGTCCTTCCCCCAGCAGCCCTCTCAGTCTGGTGCTTCCCTGGGCAAGGGAGAGGGTTTGGGGGTAGGGAAAGCACAAACAGAAGGGGAAGGGTTTTCTGAGCTCACTCCTGAGTTCAGACCCAGCAGAATGGGGTTTAGGTTTGTTACCTAATTAAAACCAAGGTCAGGCTTTAGGCTGGACCATGGCTGCACATTAATGGTGCTGTGCTGGGACTGACAGAACTTTATTTAGCCCTGGCTGTGTATTAGCTGTTCTTGAGGGGAATTCCTAAACATCAACCCTGGCACTGTGAGAGTCTGTCTCACCTTCCTCTGCCACCTTCACCGGATGGAAATGAAGCATTTCTGTCACTCAGGGTTTCAGAGAGAGGAGCAGGACGTGTGGCAGGACGTGTGGCAGGACGTGTGGCAGTTCTGTCACTGCAGTGCCAGGTGCAGAGTGTCTCTGCCTCCTCAGGGCTGGAGGCCAGAGCTGCCTCAGTCCAGGCATGAGGCACCAGTGCCCATCCCTCGGCGGGCAGTGCCACCTGCCCTGTTAAACACTGACACATTTTGGGGAATGTAAAACCTGCAAGTCTCTGATTGCTGCTGCAGCTGCTCTGCGTGGCCCTGGCCTCTGCTTTGGTTCTCCAGCAGCTTCAAACCAACAGATTCTGATGTTGGAAATGAGGGAAGAAACAGGAGCTGAGCACTGAGTCAGGGACCTTTCAAACACGGGAGAGGGAGGATTCCTGCACCCGCAGCAGAGACCATGACAGAGCCATTGTGCCTCTGGCTGCACTGCTTTTCAACAAATCCTTCTGCAAAGAGATTTTCATTGTGAGGTTTCTGTTTGAAAGACAGACCCAGCCAGACCCAACCTCCACGATAATCCCTGACAGCTCTGCACTGACAATGTGCACAGGATTCCTAAAAATGCCCCAGCTGTGAGTCAGTGCCCGCTGTGCCCAGCAGGGAGAGGTGCTGGTACCCAGGGGCAGCCTGGGAGGACAGGGCAGCCTTTATCTCTCTGGAATATACTTTTTTTTCTCAGGGAATATTTACTAAAAAAGTTGTAAGATCCAGTGCAAGTGCCAATGTGTTTTGAGGGCAATAAAGAAGGGGCAAAAAAAAAAAAAAAAAAGAGATGGAATAAGTCAGGAAGGCTAAAAGAGAAATGGAGGCTAAAGGTGAGAAGGAGGCTGGAAAAGAACTGGAGTCACAAGGCTGGGGTGGGAAAAAAATGAAGGCTGAGGAGTGCAAGAGAAAAATAAAACGTTGATCAGAAATAAAAACAAGGACAGAAAAAATAGAGGCTGCAAAAGGATGGAGGGCCAAGAAAGGCTGAGAGGGGAAAGAAATGCAGAGGCTGAGAAGGGCAGGAGGCCAAAATAAAGTGGGAGGCCAAAGGAAAAGCAGAGACAAAAAAAAGTGGAGGGTGAAAAGGGGTGGGAGGCTGAAGAGGCACATGAGACACACGGGAAGCTCTGCCCAAAGAGGGGTCTAAAGTTTAATGGGTTCCTCGGGCAGGCCAGGGCTCAGCGGTGATAAGGCAGCACAATGTGCGATTGTTCTCCCCGCACACCGGGTCAGCCCGGCTGCTCCGAGCCCGGGATCGGCAGGAACTCACTCGGGGCTGGGGCTGGACAGAGTCCGGGATCGGCAGGAACTCACTCGGGGCTGGGGCTGGAGTCCGGCTCTGCCCAGGGCTCCGGCCAGACCCGGGGCCCTGCAGCCCTTTGGATAAACTTTCCTTCCCAGCTCCACCCCAGCCCGGGGGATGAACTTTTCCTCCCGAGCTCCCTAAATGACTTTGGCCTTCCTCCCACTGCTCAGACCTTGATCTTCCTCCCGGCTGAGGCAGCTCCTCATGCAGCTGGCTCTGGTTTCTTGCCCTTATTCCCAACCAGCTGAGCCAAAGCTCCAGGGAACCCGGGACCCCTGGCACAGGGGGGACAGGGACCTGCTGCTGTCACTGGGGACAGGGACCTGCTGCTGTCAGTGGGGACAGGGACCTGCTGCTGCCCTGTCAGGGGTTTCACCCGTGTTAGGTGGCCCAAAGGAGCCAAGAGACTGCAGGTGCTGGCAAGGGAAGGGGGTGATGGGGACCTGCGGCCCCGCAGTCTCAGCCTGACACATTCGAGCCTGCAGAAATTTGTGTTTGGTGTCTTTGGTTTGGCTGAGAGCGGCTCAGAGCTCAGAGTGTGCTGGTGATGAGGAGTTTTGGCTGTCAGGCCCATCAGGGGATTCCCTGTGGTGTTATTTCAGTCATAAATCATGGAATCATCACATGATTGGAAGGGACCTTAAAGCTCCTCCAGTGCCACCCCTGCCATGGCAGGGTCACCTCCCACTGTCCCAGGGTGCCCCAAGCCCTGTCCAGCCTGGCCTTGAGCACTTTGAGGGATGGGGCATCTCTAATCATTCTTAATTGCCCAGAGAAGCTGTGGCTTCCCCAAACCTTTCTGTGGTTCTGTGATTTATTTATTTTGCATCAGAAATGAACCATTTATAGTGCTGTGTCACTGCGACAATTTTCCTTTCTGTTTGTTGTTCTGTCTGGGGTTTTTTTTAGTTTGTTTGATTTGTTGGTTTTTTTTTTTTTTAATGGTGCAAATATTGTGTTTTGCCATTTAAAATGTTTGGGGGTTAATATATTTCAATTCAAATTCTGATCTGGGCTTCTGCTTCTACCCAGAGCTTCTGGTGATTTTGCAGTAATTTGGAGATTGTCCTTTGGAATGATGCTGAGCCACTGAGCCACTCCTCCCTCCCAGGATTTGGGGGCACCTGCAGGGTTTTTTGGGGAGGATTTGTCCCCAAAAATTTTGGGGGGAGCAGCACCCTGCCACCCTAAAGCTGTGCCTGGGGAAGGGACCTGCTGCCTGTCCACATCCCAGCCCGACCTTCGGAACCTCCCTCTGAGCACCCCGAGGGATGGGTGGAGGTGGCAGAAAATCCCCTGGGTGTCCGCAGAGCATCCGCGGATCATCCCGAAGTGACAGAACATCCCCTGGGTGTCTGTGATCATCTCGAGGGGATCCCAGAGCCTCCAAATGTGGCAAAACACCCCCTGGGTATCCGCGGATCATCCCGAGGGGATCCCAGAGGCTCCCGCGGGAACCCGTGCCGTGGGCCGTGAGCATCCCCCGGGTCTCCGTGGGCCGTCAGGGCATCCCGCGGGGCCCAGCCCGGCCCCGGTGCGGGTCCCGCCGCCCCCCGCCCCGCACCTACCGGCGGCTGCGCGGCGCTCCCGGCGGCGGCTCCCGAGTGCGCGCGGGGAGAAGCGGGACGGAACGGAGCGAGCGGGGATGGTGAGGATGAGGAGGAGCTGCCTCGGGGCGGGGGAGCGGCGGGAGGATGCGGGGGGAGGGAGAAGGGGGAGGCTGATGGCATCAGCCGCGCAGCGGGGCCGGGCACTGCCCGCACTGCCCGACCGCGGGCAGCGCAGCGGGCGGGGCTGGGGCTGAGCCCCGCGGGCGGCGGGAGCGGCACAAAACCCCGCAGGAGCCGGAGCAGCATCGGCCTTTCCCTTCCCTGCGGCCCGGGACATCCCTGCGGCGCTGGGTGTCTCAGTGCCCGCGGGAAGCGATGTCCTCCCTCACCCCCGCCACCCCCGGGCAGCGCGGGCGGGGTCCCTGCCCGCCCCATGGGGGTCCCTGTCCTCCCCGGGGGCAGCTGCCCAGAAGGGGCCGGAGCTGTGCCGCGCACGGCTCCGTTCCCGCTGGCACCGGCACAGCCTGGCCTTAAAAGCCGAAGCGTTCGGGGAGCGCTGTCAGGCGGAGAAAATGCAGCTCCGTGTCCCCGGGGATGGGCGAGGGAGCCTGGTGGCGGGGCTGGCTCTGCCGGAGGGGCTGCGCCGGGGCGGGCTCGGGGCTCACGGGGTGCCCGGGTGGGTTCGAGGGGTGCCGGGGTGGGTTTATGGGGTGCCCGGGTGGGTTTATGGGGTGCCGGGGTGGGTGCAGGTCGGGGTGCAGCTCTGTGCAGTACAAGGTCGCCGCCGCAGCACTAATGAAGCACTAATGAAGCACTAATGAGGCACTGCCGAAGCCCGAGCGATGATTTCAGCGCTTGGCCGGGCTCCACGAGCCCTTTGATGTGGCGATGTTTAGGCTGCGCTATCTGAAGCTCGCTCGGAACAGCTTTTAGCGGCGGCTCACGTGGAGCCGGCGTGTTTGGACAGGCATTCCGGGCTGGAAATGCCCGCGGCCCAGACGTTTGGATAAAACATTCCCGGGTTCACTGTGGTTACCAGAGCCCGGCGGGACAGCTCCTCACGCTCCCCACAGTGCAGGTGGATCCGGAGCGCTCCGGACACAGCAATATACATTTTTTTACCCCCTTTATTTTTAAAAATCCCGCCCAAGATTTCCCCTTGCTTTTTCAGAAAATAAAAAATAGATATAGGCAAACATTCCTGGGTCTAACAGAAGATCAGGCCTGGCTTTGCCTCAGGCTCGCCTGGACAAAAGGCCTGGGGGTTGTGAGGACGTGAGGGAGGTTCGGAAATGCTTCATTTTCTCACTCAGGGGAACACCGCCCTGGTTCGGGGGGATCTGCAGCCCAGCCCAGCCCAGCCCAGCCCTCCCCTCCCGGCCGCCCTTGCCCCTGGTTGTGGCCGGCGCTCCGCAGCCCTGGTGCGGCGCTCTGCAGGCGCTGTCCTGCCAAATTTGTGTCCTTTCCGCCTGTCCCCAGGGCTGATGGCCCCGCCGTGGAGCCAAGAGCCGGAGCGACGCAGACACAGCGCAAACACGGACCTGGGCAGCGGGATCTGCGCCGGGCTGGAGCGAGAGGAGGCTTGGCCAAATCCCAGAAACCGACGGTGCTGCAGTGGCCCCGGGGCTGCACCCAGAGCCGGAGGGACGGGGACAGTGCGGGGATGGGGACAGTGCGGGGACGGGGACAGTGCGGGGATTGGGACACTGAAGGGATGAGGACACTGCAGGAATGGGGGATGCTGCAGGGATGGGGATAGTGCAGGGGTGGGGTTTGTTCAGGGGTGGGGGCACTGCAGGGGTAGGGTCTATTCAGGGATAGGGACAGTGCAGGGATGGGGACACCGCAGTTATAGGGACACTGCAGGAATGGGGGCACTGCAGGAATGGGGTTTGTTCAGTGGTGGGGACACTGCAGGAATGGGGGACACTGCAGGATTGGGGTCTGTTCAGGATTGGGGTCTGTTCAGGAATGGGGTCAGTTCAGGGGTGGGGGCACTGCCTTGGCAGCGGCTCTGCCTCCCCCCTGCCCTCCCCATCCCGCCCTGCCGGGGCAGTGCCAGCAGCACCTGCCGCCGGTGCCTGTGGCGTTTCTCAGGCTCTCGGGATGAGTTTGATGGGTGATTTGGGCGGCTGCTCCGGTCCCTCTCCTGCCCCTGCCTGTGGTGGGGAACCTGCTGACCTCAGTGCTCGGGGGCCCAGCAGCCCCCCGGGTGCCATCAATAAATCACACACACCTCCCGGGGCTGTGGAAGCTCGGTGAATAATTAACCACGGAGCCCCGAGGAAGCCGCAGGTGCTGCCCTGCCCGGCCCCACGCACGCAGGCAGTGCCCGTGAGGGCAGCCCCAGCCCCGCTGCTCTCATCCCCCCAGCCACGGCCCCACAGCAGAGGCGGCTTGAGCAAAACTTCACGTTTAGAACGAGACCCCGGAGATCCGGCAGTCCTGGGCTTGTTTCCATCCCGCCTGAGGTGATATCCTGGGAGGGCTCAGGAGGGAACAGCCCAAAGTGGGGACCCCCGTCCTGCCTCCCGCCAGCCCCTGCCCCAGAGCCGGGCACAGGGAAATGAAACCCCGCTCGTTCCTCAGCACCGCGCACGTGGCCGAGCTGCCGAGCCTGGCCAGGAGCTCAGGAACCAGAGCTGTAAACCCCGCGGGAAAGCACCGCAAACCCCCGGGGTGTGTGGGGCTGTGCCAGGGCGGGAGGTGCGCGGTGCTGGCGAAGGGACTCACCTGAGGAGGGTCCAGGTGTGCGGGGCCGGGCGCGGGGGGCAGCGGGGAGGCAGCGCCGTGACCTGCCCGGGGGTGGGCAGGGGTGTGCCGGGGTCACCCTGCCCCTCGCTCCGCCTCCCGGAGCCGGGCAGCTCCTGCAGCTCCTGCCGGGGTCACACCGGGGCCGGGCACCGGGAGCGGCCCGGCCGGAGCGGAGCGCAGCGGGCCCGGGGCTGGCAGCGGCGGCCGCGGCTCTGCACCCACATAGGACAAGGAAGTATGGATGGATAATCCTTCGCCTTGCTATTTTTTTCCTCTCATGTGATCTTGTTTTTGGACGGCTATTTTGGGGCTGGACTCCAGCCCAGGTGAAAGACAAGGATTGAATCCAGCCTCCCCCTTTCCCGGAGGCCCTTCCAGGACCTCTGCGGCGGGACGGGGACAAACCCTGCCACCAGCTCCCATCCCTGCCCGCTGCCAGCCTTCTCCCTGTCCTGCTGCAGGGCCTTTTCTGTCCCCTCCTGCCCTGGGCAGCTGACGGAGGGCTGATGGCAGCCCGGTCACCCCTCCATCCCCCCGGTCACCCCTCCATCCCGGGCCACCCCCGCCCGGTGTCCCCAGGGCTGCGCTGGCACCGCCCCGGCTGCAGAGCCGGAGTGTCCCAGCTCCCTTCGCCTCTCTGTGCCCGTTTCCCCCCCAGCCCAGCCTGGCAGGAAGCTGGCGGGAGATAAAGACATTAAAAATATGCTCGGAGCGTGCGGCAGCCTTGGAACGAACCGCGGCCATCAGAGCCCTGGTGCCACCAGAGCCGGGAAGAGAGGGACAGGAGGGGACAGGGACAGGAGGGGACAGGAGAGGAGAGGGACAGGAGGGGACAGGGACAGGAGGGGACAGGAGAGGAGAGGGACAGGAGGGGACAGGGGAGCCGGGGAGCCCCGCGGGCCCCTCCACTCCCAGAGAATCCAGATCCTTTGGGCATCCTGCCCGTGCCTGCCCCGGGGTCTCCTCTGAGGACACCCTTGGGGACATCTTGGTGCCACACGCTCAGCGCTGTCAGGCTGACTGTTTTTATCCTTTTTTATCCAATTTTTATCCTATTTTTATGCTATCCTCTGAAGGCTGAAGGGGGCAGTGGAGCCCTGGGGAAGGGCAGCCTGGCTCTGGGGTGGCTCAGGGGGTGCAGATGTGGGGCGGAGCACGGAGCCAGGGGTGTGACACTGACTCTGGCTGTCCCACATGTGTGTCACTCGAGCCCTTTCAGGGTGGCCGGTGGGAGGGGTGGGTGCCTGAATTGTGTCTTTGCATGACAAACTCGTGGTTTAAGGTCCCTGTGATGAGTCCCAGGGAAACCTGGGTTCCCCTCAGCCCAGTGTCCCCAGTTCTGATCTGGGAGAAGCTGGTGTGGCACTGGCACAGCACCAGGGGCAGGTGGCAGCAGGGGACAGGCGAGGGACAGGACCCACCTCGTGAGGATTCAGTCTGAGGTGGGTGGGATTTGTGTTTCAGAGAAATGGGTGTGCTACAGGTGGGAAAAATTCATGTCCAAAAATTAGACGTCAGTTATTTTTTCAGCCTATTTCTGACTCTTTACTTAAAAAAAAATTAAAAAATATAAATATATATAAAATATATATTATATTAATATATATTATATTAATATATATTATATTAATTAATATATAAATATATAAATATATATTATATTATATTATATATATATTAAATGTAGGTTAAATATGTAAAACTATTAAAGGGTGTGCTACAGATGTGAAAAATTCAGGTCCAAAAATTAGATGTCACTTATTTTTTCAGCCTATTTCTGAGTCTTTACTTTTTAAAAATATATATTTTTAATATATAATATATATATTTTTAATATATATAGTATACAGCAAATATATTAAATGTAGATTAAATATGTAAAACTATTAAATTGTATTTTTTGTCTAAAAATTTATTTAATTGTTTTCTTATTCCTGCTTCCCATTAACCAGTTTTATGTGAAATAAAGAATTGATCTCTGACACTAAGTGCTCTCTTTTTGAGGGGACTCTCACCAAAGCTTTCCTCTTGCAGTCTCTCCAAACCAGGATGTTTATTGTAACAAGGTGAATTTTGGGAACCAGAAACTCCTGCGCAGACACTTTTCCCTTCAACAATCACTGAAGAGGAAAGAGGAGGGGAAAAGTCACTTTATAAAGGCAACAGAGGTTTTAATGAAGGAGAAGGCGAATGAAATGACTGAGCTGGGAGAATCCCGCAGGAGAGGGAGGCGCAGGGAGGCTCCGGAGCCGCCAGAGGGCACCGCGGAACCGCAGCAGGCGCAGCTGGGCACAGCTGGATGGGGCGGGCACAGCTGGATGGGACGGGCACAGCTGGATGGGACGGGCACAGCTGGGGCACAGGGCAAAGAGGGGGCGATGTCCCTGCCGGGGGGCACACCTGGAGCCGGGGCACAGCTGCTGTGGCTGTGGCACATCTGGCAGCCACCGGGTACCTGAGGCCCGTGCAGGTGAGGGTGCAGCATCCACAGCTGGAGCACATCTGGCTGGCAGCACAGCTGGCCGCTCTGGCAGCGGGTACAGCTGTCCCTGGGCACGGCTGGTGTCACCCCCAGGGAACATCTGGTGGTCCTGGGTGCCTCTGGGGGCTCCCCAAAGCCGCTGCAGCTGCCCCAGGGTGGGTTCTGTTCCTGCAGGAGCACGGGTGGGGTCGGGGCTCTGCCCCCGCAGGAGCCTGGGCCCCATGAAGGTCCCCCTGCCCTCCCTGATGTCTCAGAATCTGCCACTGGCCCAGGCAGGCCAGGACAGCGATTCTGTTTGTCTTTGCCGTGCCTTGGACGTGACTCTCAGCCGTGGCTCCCTCGCCAGGATCCCTCCGGTGTTTCCCAGTCCGTTTCCCTGGAGGGAGCAGCCCCTCCTGAGGAATGGCTCCCAGCCTTTGTATTTAAACAAACTGAGACACCGAACTCAGCGTTGTTTACTCGGCTGGGCATTAGCTCAGAGTCAAGGCTGCCTCCCAAAGGGCTCTCCTGGATACCCTGACCACACGAGGCCTCTCCTGTAATTACATTCCAGGGAAAACAGACATCCCCTGATTCATTTAATATGTGCCATGTTGCATTTAGATTCATAACAGAAGCCCCATTACCTTAAAAGTCCTGCTGTTATCAAGTACTGACTTAATTACAGCTTTATCTAAAAATAGATCCAGTTAGCCTGACAGAATCCATTTGTCCTCCTCCCCTGCTCTCCAGTGAGGTTTCCTCCCTGCAGTTCCTGCTCCATCAGGAGCAGCATCAGTTCACTGCCACAGCCTTTTCCCAGGGGTTGCTGAGATCCCATGAGCAGTCCCATGTTTGCTATTCCCTCATCACAAAACTCACCAAAAACAGGATCACAGACTCATGGAATGGTTTGGATTGGAGGAAACCTTAAAGCCCAACTTGTTCCAGCCCCTGCCATGGGCAGGGACAGCTCAGACTATTCCAGGTTGCTCCAAGCCCAGTCCAGCCTGGCCTTGGACACTTCCAGGGGGCAGCCACAGCTGCTCTGGGCACCCTGTGCCACTTACATATAAATACATATATTTACAAAGATTTACAAATATATACAAATATGTATCATATATATGTATATATATTTTTATATTTTTTATATATTTATAGAAATGTATATTAAAATATATATACATATTAAAAAAATATATAAATATCTAAACACAAATAGCCCGGGAGGCTCCTCAGGCTCAGGTTATCCAGCTCTGGCTGCTTTTTAACCTTTCTGACCTTGGGAGCTGCTGCCACCCAGGGAATTCCTGCGGGCAGGATGTGGTGCATCACCCTCTGCTCCTTTGCCGTCACTGCTGTCACTCCCAGCTCCCACCCAAGGCGAGGCCTGGAGCCAGTATCTGCTCCTCAGCATCACTTTCTTCTTTTCTCTGATTGTTGTGTGGTTTCTACAGTTTTTGGAGCTGCCCCACTTCCCTGGAAGCCAAGCCAAGGCAGCTCACATCCCACTTGGGAGGAAAATGCTCCGAGCAGTGTCTGTCATCAGCAGTGGTGGCTCTGAAGGAAAGGTGGCAAAGTCCTGTCCATGAACATCCCCTCAGGGCTGTCCCAGCTGCTCCGTGTGCCCTGCTGGGCACTCTCTGCCTTTCATTTTGTTTCCCATGTGCTTGACAACAGACACAGCTTTTCCCTCCTCATTTTGGCACAAGCAGGGTGAGGAATGTGCTCCAGCACTGCTGGCAGGGCTGCAGGTGCTGCAGGGCCAGGCCTGGCTGGAGCAAGGATGGACCTGGAGGATCCCAGCTCTCCCTGTGTGGATCTTTCTTTACTCCACTGCCTCAGAGGTTTTTGCTCCCTGCCTGGGTGAGGGAGGGCAGCCCAGACCCCGGCGTGGTGGCTCCCTCAGGAATTCCAGCCCCGCTCAGTGCAGAGCTGCATTTTCTGATCTGAGCCCATGAGGGAAACAGAACTGGGGCTGCTATGTCTGAGGGCTGCTCCAGGAGATATCTCACTGCCCAAAATCTCCAAGAATTCCTGATTTTGTCTTTGTCAGCCCAGCTACTTGTGCAAACAGTGTCAGGCCAGGGCTGGGCACACAAAGCAAGGTCGGTTTAAGCCGTTCTCCTGGAACAGAGGCACTTGGAGCCGGCACAAAGGAATCTCTGTCTCTCCCCTGTGCTGGCATCCTGGCAATTAACCCGGAAAATTGCAGCTTGGCCTTGTCCTGGGCGCTGGTGTGGGGCTGAGCAGGGCAGGGGGCGGCCGGCCTGGGCAGGGTCTGGCTGTGCCATGGCCTGGGCTGCAGGGGAGAGGGAGAGGCCAGAGCCTGACTGGGAAGTGCCAAAGGAATGGGAGGGAAACTCGCTTGCTGCCAGAAAAAGTGAGGGAAATTGTTTGGGTTTCTACACCGAAATGGGTTTAAGGGATGTACATCCAAAAATGAGAAAAATGAGGAGTGACCTGCTCAGAGCATCATGGAAGAGCCTGAGCTGGAAGGATCCATAAGGATCATCGAGTCCAACTCCTGGCCCTGCATGGGACATTCCCACAAATCACACCATGGATCAAACGTGACAGAAACACTGAGAGAAACACTGAGAGAAACACTGAGAAACACTGAGAGAAACACTGAGAGAAACACTGAGAGAAACACTGAAACACTGACAGAAACACTGACAGAAACAGTGACAGGAACACTGACAGAAGCACTGACAGAAACACTGACAGAAACACTGAAACACTGACAGAAACAGTGACAGAAACACTGACAGAAACACTGACAGAAGCACTGACAGAAACACTGACACTGACAGAAACACTGACAGAAACACTGACACTGACAGAAACACTGACAGAAACAGTGACAGGAACACTGACAGAAGCACTGACAGAAACACTGACAGAAGCACTGACAGGAACACTGACAGACACTGACAGGAACACTGACAGAAGCACGGGGCTGGTGCCATCCCCGTGGAACAATGTGCCACCCTGCTGGGGACACGGGCAGACACCCAGCCCTGCCCTGCCAGGCTCCTGCTGGGAGCAGCAGCCATCAGAGCTGAGCACAGCACCCGGGCCAGGGCTGGTGAGGCAGATAATCTGCAGGACAGGCTGTGACAGCCAGCTCGAGCGTGTCACAGCCCTGTCACCACCCCTATAAACACGGTAATTGGGTGCCCAGGCTGGGCTGATGTATGTGCAGGGGAAGTATCCTGAGTAACTAAGAAATATTCTTATTCTGCTTTTGGTTTGCCACTGCAGTTCCCACAGATAAAGTGAGAGATTAAGCCAATTTAAAAGTAATTTTTAACATTTTGGAGTTTTATTTTCACTTTTTTTGTTTAATATTTTACTGTGTAAAGTCCCTGGCAAACCTCCCTGAGCTGATAAAGGCACAAGGAGAGAATGAAAGGTAGAAAAAGGAAGGCAATGAGGAAGAGTGTAAGTAATGCTTAAAGGACATTGCAGAAACTGCAGTTCACCCAAGTCCAACCCACTAGGAAACAAATATTTAATTGTACAGTAAATAACATATTTTTATGGTTCCAAAGCAAATCTCAGAAGCCACATGAATATAAACAGGCATGAGATCAGCTCAGCCCTTGTTCCTCCTGCATCTGCCATGGGATGGGGACAGCAAAGGGACAAGGACAGGAGGGGAATGAACAGGGCCAGGCCTGGTACCTGGAAATGGTGACTGGAGTTTGGGGACAGCTTTGCAGGGAAAGGGATCACGGCCCTCTGGGAAGCAGGGTCAGAGCAGAGTGTTGTGAGGGGATGGACATTTCAGTGCTGACCCTGGCAGGCTGGCACTCAGCTGGGCACAGGCAGAGTGGGCAGTGGTGCCCATGGGATGCCCAGGGCTGCTTTGGTGCCTGGAGCACCTCGGGACCCCCTCGCAGTGCTGCAGTGCCCGGCACAGGGGCAGCACCCGTGGGAGCTGCCGAGGTGCCCTTGCAGCAGGTTCAGGAGCTCTCCAGGCTCGGGGTGTTTTTAACGGCAAACAGAATCGCTGCCCATCATCAGCCTCTTATCTGCACGTTTCAAGGGCACGTCCTCTGCCAGCAGCGCTGTGAAAGCAAACACGGAGCGGTGCCCAGGCTGGCTCTGCTCAGCGAGGTGAGGACAAGGGCTGGGTCCGTGCCTGCCCCGGGGGCTGCGTGTGCAGGGACCGCCAGGACACCTCACACCGTGCCCTCGAGCACATGAAAGATGTCCCTGGAAAATAATTGAGGTGATGAGGGTAATTTCGTTCTGCTGCTGCCACAGCTGCCCCCTCAGTGCAGCTGCTGTCCCCTTGTCCCTGATCTGTGGGGACAGGCAGGTGTCCTGGCCCGGTGATGTGCTGTGGTGCTGACAGGGTCTGGCCATGCCTGCAGTGCAGCATCGCTGGAGTGGCACTGCCCATCCTCATCCTGTCCTCGGAGAGCTCCGGGCCATGGAGGGATGTCACACACCTGAGCCACCTTCACACCCGTCACAGCCAGTTTGGCACCACCCGGTGTTTACTGGGGCTGTGTCCCACCTCACACTGCCCCTCGGGGGCTGCTGTACCCCACACTGCCCCTCGGGATGCCGGTCCCGGGAGGGGTTTGCATCCCCCGAGCCTCGGGCCGGTCCCTGCTGGCCCCGGGGCTCTGCGGGCTGTGCAGCCAAGCCCAGCCCCGGGCTCTGATGCTCTCGGCTGGACTGGACGGGACAAAACTTCCTTGGATTCAAAGCTGCAGCTGCACTGCCCGGTGTGTGGGCTGATGGACACACGGACAGACTGGCACGGGGACACACAGACTGGCACTGGGACACACGGACTGGCACAGGGACACACGGACAGGCTGGCACAGGGACACACAGACTGGCACAGGGACACATGGTCAGCCTGGCACTGGGACACATGGACAGGCTGGCACAGGGACACATGGATAGCCTGGCATACGGACACACGGACAGGCTGGCATAGGGACACATGGACAGGGTCACACGGACAGGGTCACACGGACAGCCTGGCACAGCTCCCTGCTGGGCAGCTCCTTGTTTTCCTTCTTATAATCATTAACTTAAAAACCACAAATCCGTTTTCTGGTTTTTCCTCCCTTTTCTGGTAAATCAGCCGGGCTGCAGCCTCTCCATTCCTGCCCTTCCAGCTCCTCCAGGCCGGCTGGCTCAGCCCTGCAGGGATTCCCCACCGTCCCCAGCCCTTGGAGACCCTCACGGTCACCCTCCTGCTCTTCCTGTGACAGCTCAGAGCAGGGGACAAACAGCGTGCAGAGCCAAGGACAGGCAGAGGCCACGCTCAGAGCGTGGTGACAGCACGGGGGTGCAGTGACACCGGGGGCTGCGGGGTCAGGCAGGGGGAACCGGGCCTGGCTCCTTGAACCCCAGCCCCAGGAACAAACCCTTTGTCTGGGCTTCCGGGCACGGCTGGGAGAGTTACTGGGGATTTCCACAGGAATTTCGAGAAGCTGTTTGAAGATATTTTTATGCAGGAAAGGCAGCGGCCTTGCCTAATTATGAGAATTAAAACGATTTGCACTGAAGCCAGCAGTAGGGAGTTGCTGTAAAGCGGCCCATGTGTAGGGCTGGTCTCTGAGTGCTGGGGAGAGGAAAATCTCCATCCAGATTCCAGGAGCAGAGACAGAAAAAGAGGGAACACAGAGGGCTGGGAGTGCTGAGCAGCACCAGGAGGAAATTACTATTTACACAGGGAGAGGCAGCGCTCACATCCCTCGCACGGGTCGTACCAGGGCTAATGCACAGCAGACATCTCTGGAGCCCCTCCAAAAGGGAAACTGGAGTTTGGTTTGGGAACTTCTGGTTCTAATTCCTGGAAACACAGCTTCAGCTCAATTTCACAGTGGTTTGTGACATTTTTCCAGTGGTTATACAAATTTTGGGAAAACATTCCTCTCCTTGGAATTGTCTTGTGATAATATAACCCCACTGAAGGGGTGGGAGGTTTCAGATGGCTTCACACCCCTCCAGAGGGGCCTGTGAGAAGCTGCCTGGCATGGATCCTGCCTCCTTAGGCACAGCAATCCTTAGGGATGGGCTGTCCTTGAAACTTTTTATGATGCAGGTGCTGAGGCCCTGGGCTGCCCAGAGCAGCTGTGGCTGCCCCTGGATCCCTGGCAGTGTCCAAGGCCAGGTTGGACATTGGGAGGAGCAGCCTGGGATGATGGAAGGTGTCCCTGCCCATGGTGGGGGGTTGGAATGAGATGTTCCTGAATTCCTCGGGTGTCTCTGGGCTCCCAGGTGCTCTCTGGGAAGGGCTCCCTCTCCACAGCTGCAGGGTGTCAGTGCTGATGGGATCCAGGGGGGAGTGGGCTATAAATGCTGCTGCTCTGGCCACCTCCAGCTTTGGGGGAGCATTGCAGAGCTGCTGGCTGGGGCAGCTGTGCTGCTCACCCAGCCTGGGAGCACTGCTGGAATCCTCCCTGGAGGCACTGGGGCTTGCCTGCAGCTCCTGTGCAGCCACAGGCAGGGGATGGTGAACACTGGAATGGGATTTGGGGGTGTCTGATGCAGGTGGTGGCCAAACCTCCCCTGCCTTGGCTCTGGGCTCAGTGCAGGTTGCACCTCTGGGTGCTGCCTGCTGCTGTTCCATCCCCAAGGGACACAGCTGAGTTTTTCTGGAACAGGATGAGGCACTCACAGCCCAGCTCCTCGGGGTCCTGCTCCTCTGCCTGGTGCTCCCTCTCCTCCCCACAGCCCCCCAGGTCACACCTGTGGAAATGTTTATCCACGGAGCATTACCAGAGCAAAGCTCCCCTGTAGAACATGGAGAGAGGCTGATCTCTGATGTTTGGAGAGGAAATGAGTGGCAGCTGCTTGGCTGGGCCTTTGAGGGGATTTTGTATTTCTCCCAAAAAGGAGAGTAAGAATAGGCAGATTGTTTAGCCTTTCCTGACAATGAAACTTTGTCATCTTTATAATTAACCCTGTTATTTAAATACTTCTTCCATGGATATCACTGACAATTTCATAGCCCTTGGTTCCTTTACTTTTCCATTTCAGCTTCCTGCACTGCAGTGACTCCCAGGGGCGTGACTAATTTCACTTTTCCATTTAATTGAGAGCTTGTTTCTGACTTTGTGTTTAACTGTAGCTTGGCCAGCTGCTCGATGCCTTGTCACTGCCCCAGATGCACCTGTCAGGCCTTTTCTTTTCCTCCCAGGGAATTTAGAGAACATCTATCACCAGCTCTTTTTTTCAAAAACATTTCCATCACAGTGATGTATTGTGGGTTTTCCATATCGTGTGCTGTGTGTCCACCACTCCCCTTAAGGAATTCACCTAAAAAATCCCAACCTTGAAACACTTTTTACTTACATATCACTTCTATTTTTCTGTCAGTGAGGACTTCCCTGAGGGCCTGTGGTGACGTTTCCTTTGTCACTTCTCTGTCAACTGCAGGGAGTGGATTCCCTTCTTCCCCTCACCTGCTCTGCAGAATCCTTGTGCCAGTGATGCCTGCATGGAAAAGGAGCCAGTGAAGCTTTTGCACAGCACAGTGAAAGATCAGGGATGAAGGGAATGATGGTGCTGGAAGCCCACCCTCCTCTCAGGCTGAGATGTGACCTGGACCATAAGCAAGGGCACAGGGATCTGCAGCACCACTGACCCTGTCTTTGCCTGGAGGGTGACTAAATATACAAATACATGTGTGAAAGCAGTGGAGTTGTGGCTGCCCCATCCCTGGAAGTGTTCAAGGCCAGGCTGGACAGGGCTTGGAGCAACCTGGTGCTGTGGAAGTTGTCCCTGCCCATGGTTGGAAGGATGATTGGGAAGGTCCCTTCCAACCCACGCTGTTCTACGAGGTTGTGTGTTCCTCCTGCATCATGTTAAATGTGCCAGATTCCTCCAGACATCCCAGCTCCCTGACCCAGTAATGTCCCACCCTCATCTTTGTGCTTGAGCGACCGTCACGTCTCCAGGAGCTGTGACCTCGCAGCCACTGCAGTCCTGGAGTGTAACAGCCTGGCTGGTGCTGCCACACTGATAATGCAGAGCTTTGTTCTGTCCCACACGTGTGCACAGCCCTGGTAACATTTACAGTGGCCATGCAGCTCCCAGGGGAGACAGAGAGGGGTCATTGTGGCTCGAGTCAAACGGGGATTTGTGCTGCCGGGAAACTGAGCCTCTGCAATCCCCCACCGAGGCATTACTCTTTAAAATAATGTTTCTGGTTTGTGAGTTATTCTGTGTCCCATTCCAGGATGAGCACAGACCCTGGCATGGCAATTCCAAAAGCTGCTTCAACATAAGGCTCTCAGGGTGCCTTTGATCATTGGTCATCAATACCACCACTGAATTACGGGAACACAAAGCAGACATTGAGAGTACAAGCCAGGCTCCAGCACCCTGAGGATCATCCTGGAAACAAAAGTCAAGCTTGACATCAGGCTGGGAAAAGCCACAGGGGTTTGTGAGTATCCCTGTGCTCTGAGGAGGATCCTGGTCTGGAGTCCTGTCAGCAGGCAGGGTTGGGGTCACACAGCTGGACAGGAGGGAGGTTTGCTGTTGGACAGGTGTTGGAGCAGAGTTTAAATCTTAATAAAGTAGTAAAAATGTAAGTTAGCTGGCCCCGAAATTGGGGAAGGGGAACACAAGCAGCACTCTGGGGAATTGTGCCAAAAATCGACAGAGTTGGGCAAAGTGCCACCAGTGCAGTGTGACAGGAGCAGCCCAGCATTGCTGAGGGCCAGGGGACACACAGCTGCCCAGTGTCCCAGCTGAAGAGCACCCAGAAGTTTTCTTCTATTTTTCACAAGGAATCAAAGGAAACAAACTTTCCCTGCTGGCTCAGGGCACCAGGAACCTCCCTGCAGCCTGAGGAGTGTCCCTGTGCTTCCTGCAGCGGGAGCTGCTCTATCTGCTCTGACAGCTGCCAGGGAGATGAAAGGGAGCCGTGCCTCTCCTGGAGACAGCTCCCCTGGGGGCACTGCCCGGGGCTTTGTCCCGGACATTCCTGCTCTCCTTGGAGCTCCCAGATCCCGGAGAGGTGCCAGGCTTGGCACAGGGCCTGGGCACGGCCAGGCGGTGTGAGTGTGGCAGGGCACGGGCAGGAGGTGAAGCCAATTAGCTAAACCAGATAAGAGCTCATCAGCTACAGCAGGGGAGAGGAACTCATGGCCCAAGGCAGGAACGCGGCTCCAGGGACCTGGGAGGAGCTGGATGTGGGATCGCTGTGGCACCGCAGGCTGACTAACAGGAGATGGCATTGATATTTCTGTTCAACGGGAAACCAGTTCCAAAACCAGTTCCAAGCCTGTGGTGTCTGGGGAGGTTTGGCAGCACGAGTGGCTAATGATGAGTACTGCAAAAACCGTGGGAGGTTAACGGGTGTGAGCTGGGAGCTGAGGAGGGTTTGGGAGCAGGGACCCCAGCCCGGTTTGCTTTCCATTTCGGGGGGATCTGTCCCCCCGCAGAGGCTCAGCTGTGTCACTGCTGTTCCCGTCTCCTGTCTCGTCTCGCCCACCCCTGCAAATCTGCCTGAGGGCCGGGAGGAGTGACTGCGAGGAGAAAAGTGAGCTGCAGAAGGGAAAAAAAGGAATTGAGTAGGTGGAAATTCATGTGTGACTGTGAGAGGTGCAACGCAGTGAGGGAAAGTACTGTTCCACTCTAAAATATAATATATATATATCTCTCTAAAATCATGTTCTATGGAAAGCTCGTGAGTGCTCGGTGGCAGGAGCACTGTCACGCTGGAGGTGTCACCGAGGCTGTTTGCTGCAGTCACATGGAGAAGAACCACACAGGAACACACCCACAGCACAGTGCCAGGACAGCTCAGAAGAAAGGGAAGCCCTTGGTGTCTACCCTGGAGTTGCATTCACAGGCAATGGAAGGTCCAAGGTCAAGGATCAGCTCTCTTGGAGGGCTGTCAGTACAACAGGTCAATGCATGCCCTTTGGTTTACAGCAGGGAATTCAAGGGGATTCATTATGATGGCCTAATGCATTATCTGGGATGGGATTTTTTTATTTTTGCCTTATACAATGCCTCATCTGTGTCTATCCCAATAAAAAGAGTCTGGGAGCGAGGAAGATGTGAGTGTGATACACAGCCATAATAAGTAGACCTTGAACATTGCTGCCTGAGGGCAATTCCGAGGAACCTCTGGAACAGCTCCTGCATTCTGGCAGTCAGGATGCCCTGCTGGTGTCTCCTGGGGTTTAATGAAGTGCATTAGTGCCCAGGCCTGTGGTGTTGTGAGACCCGAAGCAGAACCATCCTGGTTCTGATTTTCACAGTGGGGACTGGGGCAGCTGCTGGGGTCTGGCTCGGAGGTTCCCGAGGCAGGACAGTGGGGGATGAGGGGTTCAGCTGGGCCCGGGCTCCCTGTGCGGGTGCTGAGCTCAGACCCAGCTCCCCTCGGGCTCTGTCGCTCCGAGCTGCCCGGACGGAGCCGTGAGATGCCGAGAGCTGACACGGGGGCTCGGAGCTGCCGTGTGGGGACGGGGCTGGCTCCTCACCTCCCGCTCCTGCTGTCACTCCAGCTTTCCCTAATTGCTAAACTTAACTGGCAGAAAGCTTTCCCGGAGGAGAAGGGGCTCCTTCTGCCGCCTTAGCAATGGATGTGTCATGGGCACCCAGTGACAACTGCAGCCGCTGGGAGGTTGGGGCAGGGATGTGGAGGTGGGAAGATGCTGTGCTCAGAGGAGGGAGCTGATCCAGCTGAAAGCTCACTCTGGAAAGAGTTGCTGTTTTTCAAGCAAACTGGTTTAATCCGGCTGGTTGTGCGACCCACCCAGAGATAACGCTGGTGGCAGGAGAGGCCTGGGGCTGATCTGGGCTGATGCTGCTGCAGTCAGAGAATCCCAGATGGGTTTGTGTTGGAAAGAACCTCAAAAATCACCCAGATCTAACCTCCAGCTATAGGCAGAGACACCTCCCACTGCCCCAGGCTGCTCCAAGCCCTGTCCAGCCTGGCCTGGGACAATTCCAGGGATCCAGGGCCAGCTTCAGCTGCTCTGGGAACCTGTGCCTGGGCCTGCCCACCCTGCCAGGGAACAATCCCTTCCCCATATCCCATCCAGCCCTGCCCTCTGGCAGTCTCCCTCTTCCTTCTGCTTGGCCGTGGCAGCCCCCACCCCTGCACCAGCAGTTATTTGATCCAGAGTCACGTAATCCAGGTAGAAACTGCTCTTTTTACATTTTTATTTTAATGCTGGAGTAGTTTTCTGCAGATGTTCCCTGAGCTGCGAGCTGTGGGATGTGGGTTGGTGAGTGAGGCTGAATGTGCTAATGTGTGGTCAAGGATGGCTCAGGGGTGGCTGTGTGGGGTTAGGGCAGCCACAGCTTTCATCTGTGGGAAGGATGTGTGAGCACAGCCCTGCAGAGGCTCGGGGGAGGACTGGCTGTGGCCAGTGGGATGAGCTCTCAGTGGCCAGGGTTCTGTCCAGTGCTGCTGGATCCTTACACGGTGTCTAGCTGACCTGGCTCACTTGGGGTGAGACAACCCAGCTGGTTAAAACAATAAATCAAAGCAGGCAAATATGGCAGGGATTACAGAGGGATGCAAGCTGTTGTTATCCACAGGCAGGAGGATGTGGATGTCTGGGGCCTTTGTTTGCTTATTTTTCCCTTCAGTGATAAATGTTCTCAGGAATGTGGTGGGATTCTTGGGGTGTGCTGTGCAGGGCCATGACCTGGGCTCGATGATTGCTGTTGGTTCCTTCCAGCTCAGGATATTCTGTGATATTCTTTTGCAGTTTGGATGCACAACCCTAGGAAAATGGGGCTGGAAGTTGTCCATGGCTGTTCCTCCCCACTCCTGCTGCTCCCACATTTGGAGCTCAAACACAACGAGTGTCTCCTGATGAATGAAGCCAGAAAAAGGGGAGAAGATTCCTTGCCTGAGGCCTCGGCTCCAGTGCTATGTGTGGTGTTTCATGTATAGCAGAGCTTTGTATGGCCTCGATTCTGTCCTCATCAGAAAATGACAGTCTGAGCATAATCCTTTTCTGTGATTCTGGAAAAGTGCTGAAAAAAAATTCAATTTCGAGCCCCAGATATTCACATCCTCTCAGGCAGTGTCCTATAAATCTAGTTACAGGTTCTTCTCTATTAGCAGTAAGTGCTGGAACACTTTTAAATACGAACAATGGTGATGGAGAAGGATAAAACCAAAGTAGTGCTCCTGTGGCTTTGTGCAGGGTAGAATTAGGGAGCATAATCCAAATAATAACATCTCATGCTTTTATGGGGCTGCGTGCATATGGCGTAAATGACAGCTCATTAAACTTTATATCCTGCCTCCAAGATAAGCATGTAATTAGTATTACATCCTTTTTTTATAATTAGGAGGCCTCATCCAAAAAAATGTGGCTCACAAACCATATTTGAAGGCGGTGACTCAGCCTGAATTAGGCTCTGGTGTGAGGATGGAGAGAATCGTGCTTCAGAGGATTAAAAAAACAACAGACAAAAGGTTGAGCTGGTGTCAGGTTCCCGTACCCGCACCCACCCGCTTGGAAACACAGGTGGATGAACTTTTTAACCACCAGGCGTGGGCTGGAGCCCGTCCTGCCAGCCCGGGACCATCCTCCCGCAGCGGCAGCAGCGGCGCTGGCCCGGGCCCCGGTGGCGTTTCACGGCTGAGCTGACAGGAATGCTCGGTGCCAGCGGGGCTCGGCTTCCCCTCCGCGCCCGCCGGGATGGCCGAGAGGGGGGAAAAAACGGGGAATTCCAGCCGCTCGGGGATTATCCGCGAATGTGGCTGCTTGTCACAGCCCGGGGGGAGAGGTCACAGCCCGGGGGGAGAGGTCACCGCCGGCCCGGGGGTGACTTGGGGCGCTTCGTTGTTGACTCGGTGCCGGTGTCTGTGCCGGGGTTGGGGTTGCTCAGCCCCGTGGGGTTGGTGCTGGAGTTGTGTCCCCTTTTCCTGGCGCTCAGCTGCCACCGCGCACCTTAGGGCAGCCAGCCGGACCCACGAGGAGGAGCAGTTGTTTTGTGCGGCTGCAGTTTGCTCCTGGAAGTCGAGGGAAGGAGGTGAGGAGCCAGCTGCTGCACCCGGGCCAAATTCCTGGCGTGTTCCTGAAGGAAGCGGCTGTGGGGAGCAGCCACCGGCTCCGTGCGAGCGGCGACAGCCACGGTCCGGGGGCAGGAGTGGCGGCATCCATCACTGCGGAGGGAAGTGGTGACAGCCACCGGCCGGGGGACGATGCTCCTCTGGGGACACAGGGCCCCACAGCTCCTCCTTGGTGCCGGCTTTTCCCGCTGCCGCTCCACATCCAGCCCTTGCAGGAGATTACGGGTTTATTCTCTCAGATCACACCACTAAGCCCGGGCAATAATCTCCCGCACAGATGTGCCATGGGAGCAGAAACGTGCGAGCCGCCACCCGGCGGGGGCCGCAGGCCGGGCGCGGGTTTCCCCGCGGCGGGGCCGGGTCGGGCCGGGTCGGGCAGGGTCGCGGGGCGGGAGCGGGGCCGGGCCGGGCCGGGCCGGGCCGGGGCCGCCGTTGCGGAGCCGCCTCTGCCCGGGGCGGGGCCGGCCCAGGTGCGGGAGCCGCGGTGAGGGCACGGCCCCGCCCCCGCAGCTGATTGGCCGAGCGAGCAGAGAGGGCGGGGAGAGGCGGTACCGGCGCTTTCCCATTGGCTGACGGTGAGGGGGCGTGTCGCGGCGGCGGCGCGGGCGGGCCGGGCCCGGGCGGCGGCCCCAGAGCGGTGCAGCAGCTCCGCCCCCGGCGCGGCTCCGCTCCCGCCGCTCCGCCCGGCCCCGCTCCCGGCTCGGCTCGGCCTGGCCCGGCACCGCGCTCCCGCCGCCCGCCCCGCACCGGCGGCTGCGCGCCTCGCCCTAAAAGCCCTTCCGTTTGTGCGTTTTCCGCGGATTTTTGCGTGCTTTCCCCCGCCGTGCCGGGCAGCATGGGGCTGCCGGCGCTGGAGTTCAGCGAGTGCTGCTTGGACAGTCCGCAGTTCCGGGAGCGGCTGCGCTCCCACGAGGCCGAGCTGGACAAGACCAACAAGTTCATCAAGGAGCTCATCAAGGACGGGAAGTCGCTCGTCGCCGCCCTCAAGAGTAAGTGCGGGGCTGGGGGCGGCCCTGCGGGACCCCCGACCCCCGCCCGCCCCCGTCCCTGCCCGCCCGCCGCGCCCCGCCCGCCCGCGCTGCCCCGGGCACGGGGGCTGCTCCATCCGGGACACCTGCGCCCACCCGGGTCCCCCTGCGTGCTGTGCTGGGGCTGGGCCGTGGGGACGTGCCTGGTCCCGGTCCAGCGGGACGTGCGCGGTGCACCAGGATGTGCCTGGCCGCGGTCCATGGGGACATGTGTGGTCCTGGTTTGGACCATCAGCACAGGCAGGGGCCTTGCCATAGTCCGCCTAAACATGTGTGCTGCATCAGGGTGGATCCATCGGGATGTGCAGGGTTCCGGCCCTGCTCCATCGGGATGTGCGTGGCCGTGGTCCGTGGGGTGTTGTGTGATTCTGGTCCTGGTCCGGCAGGTCCCGGCCCGCGGCCCTCGGGGGTCGCATCCTTTGGGAGCGGTTTTTTGGGGTGGTGGGTCGGTGCCTCGCCCCTCCCTCCCTTCGCTTGTCCTCTGTGCCCTCTCTGCCCAGGGTGGGCGATGCCCGCAGCCCCCGCTGCGGCTCTCCCGGGCTGACCCCTCCAGGGCTGTCCCTCCGTCTCCATGGGGAAGCGGAGGTGGTTGCAAAGCTGCAAACCAGTGACGAGGGGGATGCAGCCGTGCAGGCTGTGGCTCCGGGGCTGGGCAGACCCTCACCTGTGGCTGGCAGCGTCCCGGTCCTCGCTAATGCCCAGGCTGGGCTGGCTCCTGTCCCCTCGGCCGGGTTGGGGACATCTCTGCCTGGCTGCCTGCTGCCAGTGTTGGCTCAGGGGCTGTGCTGGGTGGGCACAAGCTGTGGCTCTGTTTCTGCTGTTCCCTGATGAGGTCATTTGGGGTTTTTTCTGTTTTTAAGTTTCTTTGGCCCAAATCACAGGGTGCTTCCCCATCCAGGGGGGTGCCTGTACCCAGCACGTTGGCAGCACGTGTGGTCAGAAGTCTGTGCCATGGGGTGATGGGGCACATCACAAACACAGAGCCATGGAGCCCCTGCAGCATCACCTGCCATGAACCAGCCTGGGCAGGGTCATTGTGGGGGCTGTGGGACAGCGAGGTCACCCCAGGGTGTGTGGGCAGGTGACGCTCCCTCCATTCCCACCACCCTGTCCATTCCCAGAGGGGCTGATTCCTGCTCCCTCCCCTTCTGCTCTCACCCCCAGCCCCATGGGTGCAGTTCCTCTGTGCTGAAGTAGCAGCTGGTAACATTGGCTTACAGGGACTCCCATTGTACAATTCTTGGCATTTGGGGTTAAAGGAATCTCAAACCTGACAGCTGTGGGTGCATTTATGGCTCTGCAGGTCTGGTTTGCTGGGAGCGTTTGCTGAAGGCAGCAGTGCCTGGCCCTGCCTGTAGCATTCATTTTATCCCAGAACAAACCCTACAGCGTTGTTCATCACAGCAAATACATTTTGGGAGTGAGCTGCTGAGTCCCGAGGTGTCTCTGGGCTTAGGCTGTTAGCTTGTAGCAAGTGCTGGCTGAGGTGATGGCTGTGCTCTCTGTGCACGCTCTGTGCAGTATTTTGGGCTGTGCTCTGAGCCCCTGTGGGCTGCTGGCTGCCAGGGAGGGTGGCTCCTGTCCCCTGGCCGTGGCCGATGCCGCACGCCCCGCGCCAGGCGCCCGCACCGGGCAGGAAGAACGCTCGCTGGCCTCTGGAGATAAGGATGTTTTTATGGCTGAATGTTTGTAGCTTCTATTGAATGTGTTCCTGGATTAGCCCTTAATTCCTGCACAGGGCCGGAGGGGAGTTCCAGAGGTGCCCAGGCTGCAGGGACAGGAATAACGCTGATTCTGCTGAAGAGTAAATCAGTGCCCCAGCCCCAGCACTGCCTGCCCTGCCGCCACCTCCCCGGCACGTGTGGCACGGGGGTGGCCCCCAGGGCTCTCTGGGGGAGCGTTTGGGGCATGGGAGGCTGGGAGGAGGTGTCCCCTCCCTGCCTGGGATGCTTGGCCCTCTGTGCATCCTTCTCCTGCTGTGGGGGTGACTTCAGTGGCCGTGTGGCTGCTTCACACTGTGATGCCTCTGACTGATCCCACAGAGCCCAGGTGCTGGGTGGGATCTGGGCTGGCTCTTCCCACCTGTGTCACCCTCACTGTGTGGCAGGTCCAAGGTCTGATCTGTTGCATGAACCCTTGCAGACCATCCCAGTGCCAGCAGCAGGGATGGAGATGCTCCAGGGGTGAGGAGCTGCTGTGCTGCCTGTTGCTGGCTGTTGTATCTGTGTCACTGCTGCAGGGCCTGGGATGTCACCCAGGGGCCATTCCTCACTGTGACCAGGTGCTTGCTTTTCTTAAAATTAACCAACTTTTATTTTTTAGTGGTGTTTCCAAGTAGTTTTGGTTTGTGTCCCCATGGCTGGGCATGGTGGCCTTGTCTCACTGTCACCCCTCCATGCTGCTCCTCAGCTGTTGTTGTGACTGTGGCTGTGGAGCTGGGCCTGGGGGCAGCAGACCCCTGGCTCAGGACATGCTCCTGTGGAGTGAGGGGTTCCCGGGGTGTCTGGGCCCTTGGGCGGTGTGACAGCCTGCAACCCGAGTTACGTGAGGTCTTTGCAATATCCTCCCTCACTTTCCTTCCTCTTGCCTCTTCTGCTGAACGTTTCACATCCTCTTTGTACAAGGACAGGCATGGGGAGATCTCTGTGTTGGTGAGGGGCCGCTTGGACTGGGAGGTGGAGGAAGATGAAGAGGGAGGAAGAGCCCTCGGCAGAGCTGGGCAGGAGCAACAACAGCGGCATGCAGGGATGGTGAGGCTGGAGTAAGGACATGGAAACAGTCTCTGCCAGGGTTTGAAGGGTGCTCTGCCCTGCTTTTGCCTTCAGCATAGCTACAGAGGAAATAGGAACGATTTCACAGCACTTCTCCTTCCCTTAGAAGAAAGAATAATTCAGGAGGTTGAAAATGATCCTCATTAGCTGAAGGCTGTTCTTGCTGAATATCTTCAGATGCCAAGGGCATCTCTGGAGTTGTGTGTGTCTGTGTACATAAATGCTGTTGGATCTTTTTCCCCAGTGAGTTTCTGTGCCGGTTCCATGTCTCCCTTTGCTGCTGGCTGGTATCAGTGACTGGTTTTCAGCAAAACGTGTCCCTTTCCTCCCTGATCCACCATCCATAAATTATTCAGAAGTTTTGCAGATGCAGAGACTTCA